>PVIR01017950.1:0-34218 GCA_004026965.1 Petromus typicus
GGAAAAAAAAAGAACATCTAGATTTTTAAAAACTCTAATCTATGTGTTTTTAATGCATTCTCCCTGAACATTTTTTTAAAAAAACTTGTAAACAGACTCCCTACAACTTCTAAGTTATTGCTATTGTCTTTGGAAGTGTTGAGATCTGGTGGCTATTTTGAACAGCTTCAAGAGTGAGGAGTAGTGTGTTCCCAGTTTGGGATAATGTCAGTACCATTCACGGTAATCTCACTACAGTTCTGGCAACGAACTGTCAGCGAGCTCCCAGCTCTAAGGTCCCACACCTAGGCCCATGTGCTGTCTTGTGTCATTCTCCAGGCAGGAAACTGAGTCTCAGAAAGGCTTGGAAGTTTGCTCACTAGAAAGCAGAGGCGCCAACATCTGGATCCAGAACTGGCCAGCGCTGACCACCCTAACAAGACCATTTTTTGTTGCCACTTCCTGAAGGGCTGCCGATTCCCCCCTCCCCTCCATGCCTCAGATCCTCTTAGAGTGACTCAGGGCCAGACCCACTGCCGGGAGCCAGGGCTCTGCTATGCAGCTGGAAGCAGAGCCTCTGAACTCTGAATCTCTTTCTAGTTCTGCTGCTTAGCAAGCTGATGAGTCACGGGAAAGCCCATGCCCTGGTGGCAGAGGCGGTGCCACGGGGTTGGAGGCCACCAGGGCTTGTGCTCCTGGAGCTGGCACGTGGACTTTGTCCCCTGTGTTGCTGGACATGGCCATGTGTTGCCCAGTGCTGCTTTCATTTTCTGAGGCTCCCACTTGTGCAAACACAGGGAGACTTCTCTTGTCACACAGTGTGCTGTGCGGTCCCGTGAGCAGCCACGAAGGGACCAGCCACACAGCTCTGTCCAAGGTCATCCCTTGTTTAGCACTGCAAGTCTTTGTCCTGGGAAACCCTTCAGCCTCCCGCAACCTGGCACAGTTGAGCACCCTAATTAATACCTTTGGCTCAGATAGAGATTTACAAGTAGGATTTGTCACAAGGCAAGAGGACACCAAGTTCACAACCTTCAGAAATAACCTGTTTCTTCAACAGAAGAACGCAGTAAAAGGTACCAATTTGTATTTGACTATTGAATGTAACTCAGAGCCTTCATTGGAGAAAAAAGAAAAAACCCTCAAGAAAGTCTTCTTCATTAACTCTAGCACTTTACTAATTCAATAAAAGTGCTTTTACAATGATACTCTCCTAGCCCTCTGTTACTCAATGAGATAACTGCAGTAATAACAGCTCTCCTTTGGGAGTACTGGTGTGTGCCAGGCTCCCGGCCTACCCCTTCACATACAACACTTCAGTGAGTTCGTGTAACAGCCCTACTTGGTAGGAGCTACCTACACACACAATTTGACAGATGAGGAAACCAAGGCTCAGCAAGGGAGGTCATTTGACATGGTAATAGCTAAGAGGTGCCTCATGCATGTAGCAGGATTTCTGTGACCAGTGAGCAGACCCTAGCACCACCTGTGGAGGCCAGGCCCCCTCCACCAACTTCCTTCCAACAGGAAATTTGAAGAAAACCTCGTTGGCTCATAATCAATCTTCCGAGGGAAGTTTCTTATTCATCCATGAACCCTTAAGAACTGGCATGGGGCTATACATGTAGTAGGTGCTCAAGTAATGTACATAAAATTTGATTGAGATTTTTTAGATCACTATTTTCTTTGTACATAGCAACAAATATTTTGAAGAGGGCCTGGTCAATGTCAGCAGACTATTTTACTTATTTCTGCAACAAGATAAAAGCCATTTTGATATATTGACTCCTTGGGAGTTAAAGGGATCTATCTTTTAGGACCCCCCAGTGGACACCTGAAAAGGGCGAAGTCTCGAGCTGTTCAGACCTTGTGCTATCAAGATGTCTAACTCATGGGCATCATGCACAGCAGGATCACCCATACAAAGGAGTGGCCCATTCAGGGAGGCCCGGAGTAGGGTGGCATAAGGTTTCCCCAAGTTACTTAGAATGCTACGTCATTTAAAACTTATGAATTGATGCTTCTGGAGTTTTTCACTTGATATTTTTGGACCATGGTTAATCCTGGGTTATTGAAAGTGAAATGGTAGATAAACAGTTAATTACTGTGCATGTACAAATCTACATATCTCCAAGTACATGCCTACATAAAACATGTATATCATGTATTACACATGTAATTACTTATGCATTGCGGTATCCCAGATACTAGTACCATGCCAGGCCCATAGAAGGAACTTGATCAATACGTGCTGACTGAGTGAATGGAGATACAGGATGTCCGATTCAAAACAAAACAGTGAACTGAGAGAGCTGTGTTGCTCCTAAACCAATTTCTCTACAACTTTAAGAACAATATACAGACCTTGTCTGAATCCAGTAATTTCAGAGGAGGACTGGGCTCTCTTGGCCTACGAGGACATTGTCTTCAGATACCTATTTTGCCCTTTCTTCTTTTTCTGTAAGCCAGACCTCTCAGTAACCTCTCCAGCCGGACCCATTGGGGAGTGAGAGCCTGTGGAGTTCAAGTTCAGGTCACAGGAACAATCTGTAGATGGAAAACCATTGAATAATAATAGCAAACACGTACACAGTACATTAGCGTGTGATTGTCAGACAGCTGAAATGTCACATGTAATTAAGACAATTACACTTCACAACTCGGTGAGGTCGGCACATTTTAATCTCTGATGTACAGATAAGACAATGAAGGTACAAGAGGTTCTCTAAGTTGCCCAAGGTCACGGATCTTATAAGCTATACTCTGGTTCAAGTCCACAGTCCTGATCCATGCAAGGTATTTTCTCCCACCTGCAAAGGACAGTGTAAGGGGCTGCCTGATGGGTGCCTTAGGGAATGCTGTTCGTTGGGATTTATTGTGCAAAGTGGTGGGTTTCCCAAAGAGTAAGGGGTCCCTTCTGAAAAGTCACGAAATTATGAGCTATAATCAGTCCTCCTGGTGACTGAAATTGGGCATTCCCCATCACTAAGGTACTTTGTGGACATTTATTTGTCAGTGCCAAGAAGTAGGTGCTCTCTTTCTATAATCCCCATTACATAGATGAGGAGACTAAGACTGACCCAGAGACAATGACTAGAAAACAATAGAAAGAAGTGGATTTGGGACTAAACCCAAAATTGCCCCAGATTTATAAATAAGCTCAACCACCACCATAGCCAGAAAGAAGTAGCTCAGTAGGTGAGAATTCCAGAAAGTTTCCTAAAGCACTGAAGTTGTCTTATCAGACAAGAGCAAGGATAGAGTGGCAGCAGGAGAAGCACCCAGTTCTTCATGATTTCTTGAATGCACCTCCAAATTCGTGGTGCTGAGGGTTGACTTGGGGTCTGCTTCTGTCTCTGGGTTCCCACCACTGCCTGTCTGACCAGTTAGTTCTTCAGAACAGTTCAGATGATCACTGCCTCTATCAAATTTCTCGGAACTCCATCTCTTGCCTCTATTAAGACCCAGTATGCACCCCAATTCTATGTAGTTGTAGTCCCCCTTCCTCTCAATTCCTCCTACAGAGAGAAAGAATGTTAGTTCTCTAAGGACTTCCTCAGACAGAAGATTCTCTCAACACCACATGTAGTTGGAGAATGTTGCTCTTTCCCACATGGGGAAATCTACAAAGTGACAACTCAGAGCAAAGATCTGCAGAAATCATGCAGTAGAGAGACCAGTATTTCAAACTGGAGCATGAACCTTCTCTCCCTTTCTCACCCAACTCTGTTTTCTTTGGTGGCAGCATCCTGCTGATGAAGAACTCTGTGGTCATTATTGCTTAGCAAATGCTTTTCCTATCAGCCACTGGTTGGTTATTTTGCAGCAGCTCTGCCTCTGTCATATTGCGACCTCCATGTCTAGGTTAGTGCAGTTGCAGAGTGTTCCCAGGCAAACCTCTAGCAACAGAGCTCTAAGATCCCGTATGTAGCTCCCACATCGGTAGAAGGGACTTTCGTCAGTCTGCCACCCTCACCATCTCATTGGGCATTGGGCAACGTCCACACAATCAAACAATAAGCTCCATTGCCATCCATCTCCACAGATAGGGGTGCCCCTAGGATATGACCACTCATGGAAGCCATCACAGAATCCACTGTTATCTCCACAATCTACGCTCCCCGACTTTGCCTGTTTGAGTCATCTCCAGCACCTTCCCAAGGGGGATTTTCCTTGTTCTAGTAAACTGGAGATTTATGTTCCTCGTGTGGACTTTTCTCAGCCTTGCTGAATTCTTGGTTGTGGGTGTTTTCCTGTGAGTGAAAGTGTGTGATGCAGGAAATGTTGGAGAAACTGCTTTGTAGTGAGATTCTTAGACTAATTCCTACCAGGAGTAATCGGCGAGGAAATGTGGCTTGGTGAAACAGTGAGTTCCTGGGATCAGAAGAACAGATAGACTCTGTCTGCCATAACCTATGGCTTTGGGCAGTCCGCCTGCCCTTTCTCACCCTCCTCCATGTGCTTAGAAGCAGAGCAGGGGTGATGATATGACCGAGAAGAATACTGAAGGCACCACCATGGTGACCACATATGGCCATCTTTGTACTCGAGCCCCATCTTGGTCTCAGGCTGTCTTCTCCTCATCATCTTTCCAGCTCTTCCATTCACTTTTGAGCAAAGTGAATTTTTTTTTTTCTTGAGACAGGGTCTCACTTTGTAGTTCAGGCTGGCCCTGAGCTCAGCCTCCAACTCACATCACAGCAATCCTCCTGCCTCTGCCTCCCGAGTGCTGGGATGACAGGTGTGAGCCACCACGCCCGGCACTGTGGTATGTGGTGCTGATTGCTGCTGGGGTGAGTCTCCATGCCCAGTATTGTTCTGTGGTTACCAGGGATCGAACTCTGGCCCTTGCGCTTGCAAGACAGGCACCAGAACCACTGAGCTATATCCCTGGCCCAAAAGTGATTTTTTTTTTTGTTTTGTTTTGTTTTTACCATATCCCTCCTTCCAATTCTTCCAACACCTTCACTTTTCTTTCTTTCTGTCATTTGTTTACCCTGCATTATCTTTAACTTGGGCCTCTCCATGACTTCAAGCAAACAAACAAACTCAAGTTCAGTGCATTTTCAAAGAAAGTCTCATTTTGAACCTACGGATCTCCAGTTAGTTGAGTTGATCCAGCTGTTGGAGCTAGAAGTTTGGATGGAAAACAAATCGTGATTTATGGGTCTGACGCTTCCCCTTGGGTGGTGTGACTTTGACAGTGGCATAGAAGTGCTTGTCAGTGTTTGTCATTTGATTCCACCTACCAATGGATCTTATTGATTCAGAACTAATAGCTTTCAGCAAAAGAAGACAGAGGAAGAACATCAAGACTGGGGTGAAGCATAGCACAGTGGTAGAGAGGTTGCCTAGCATGTGAGTCCCGAGATTCAATTTCCACATTGAAAAAAAGAAAGACCAACCAGCCAAAAGCAGGAGAACAGAAGCGACTCTTATCCAACCAGAAAAAAAGTCTGAAAAATGACCAAATTTTGACAATACCTTTGAGAAACGAATTTTAAAAGGACACATTACTTTAAAAATTTAATAAAAAAATAAACAGAGCAGACTATGTCAAGTTCACCATGAGAAATAAGATATGAAGTTATAAAGAAGATGTTTACATTGATAAGAAAGTGCTACCTTCATTTCTCTATTAGGATTTCTCCACCTCAGAAACTATTGACATTTGCGGCTAGAGAATTCTTTATTCCTGAAGAGGGGGATGGAAGGGTGTCCTGTGGTTTGCAGTAACATCTTTGGCCACCACACACTGCCATTAGGACTTGTCCCATCTACAAGTCAAGCATACACATAATGTTTGGTAGGACGAGAGGGTTCAAAAGACATTCTACATCCTGAACACTTGCTTATATCTTGGGAGTGGCCAGGGCGTTTGGAATGGATTAGTTTGCACTAAGTGCCAACTTTGCCTCTCTGTAAACTCCAGCTCCCTCCACAAGGTTGAAGGATCCTTGAGACTGGAGAGGTGTGGTAACTCCTGACTCAACTACCTTAATTGGAAGACAGATGCAGTGTAGGCTGGCTGCATTGATGATACCAGTTTTGTTTTGGGAGTGTGATTAATTCTGTCTCTGGGGTTACTATTCTTCTGGGATACAAAGAGCATGAGGGCATGAGTTACCTGGTGTGAAGGTATAGCCATTAAAAAAATAGTTGAAGAGTGGCATTTGGGGTGCATAGCCCCGTTCTGTAATCCTAGAGCTGTTCTCAGCTTCATTCTTGTCATAACTATATTTTGAGGACATAGACTCTTGGCTGGCTGTTATCCCGCTAAGTACTCTTTTATTCTAGGCTTTTGATTGGCTGTTGATCCTAGTGAGACCTTTATCATTTATATATTCATATATTTATATATTAATGTAATTATCATTTATGTATTTATATATTCATTCTCCTACTTTAACCCTCAGGAGTCGTGACCCATGATGTCCCATCTCAGCCTTATATCATTATTCATGAACTAAAAGGTATGTTGTATGATCAGAAAATATGATGACTGTTTCAATTAAAAATATTAAATACACACTTCCATTAATCACCCTCAAAATACTTCTCCATGTCTGAAACACAATCATCCCGTCCCTCCTGCCACTTTGTGAAGCAGTTCTGGATGCCCTCTTTCCTTGTGCCACCTTGGCTGTGTTCGTGTCCTGAGTTGATTCACAATGTTCACCTTTCATGACCATTTTAACTTTGGGGAAGAGCCGGAAGTCACCTGGTGCCAGCTGGTCAGTGAGAGGGACAAGAACACATGGTCATGGTCTTATGGGCTGCCTTTCCATTGGGTGGCGCTAGGCAGCAGCGCTCACGTAGTTTAGTTCACACCTCATGAAGACGTTCACAAAAAAGGACTCTTAGACCTGCTTCAGAAAGCAGTAAGGATAATACGGTGCATGTGTTTGAAGTGAGAGGGAGTATTTGGGTGGGGTTAATGGCAATGTGTCTTTTACTGTAGTACATTATAAAAAAAAATTTAAATACTCACTGTCTAATTCCGCTGCTCCTCATAATTTCCCGGTAACACATGTTCTCCATTTGTATTTTTGACACTATGAAGCAGAGATAAAACCTATGGGCCATAGGTGATTTTTCTTATTCTCTTCTTAGGAGTTTTGTAATTAAATTTGAAGCTGTAATGGGGCAGTAGCTGAAGCCTCCCAGAGAATAAGAGAAAGGAAAAGGTAGATCCGATTCTCTTTAATTGTTGGTGGAACTTTCCTTTCCTTCCTGTTTAATTCTTACACAAATTGGATCTTTTCATCGAAATGGGCATGAAAGTTTATACCCAGCACGCGCGTGAATCAGATCAGCTGTGTTAGGATTGAGGCAGACATCTGTCCACTCTCCTGGTGTCTGTCTTCATTCACCTGTTAGGTCCTGGGACAATGATCCTGGTGCTCTGTTACGGTTCACACCTAGCTGTCCCTCCAAAGTCTCATGTGCTCAAAGGTGTGGCTTCCAGAAATCTCAGGGCTCACCCTAGATTTGGCCAGGTGTGGCCCAGAAGAGTTTTTCTCCCTCCCCAACTCCTCCCCTCCCCTTCTGCTTCCTGTGCGCCATGTCCCTGTGTCATGCTGTCCTTAGAGCTGGCCAGCTAAGGATTAAAACGTGAGCCAGTATAAAGTTCTCCTCGTTTCGGTTGTGAGTATTGGTCTTGCGGGTACAATATTCTGTCTCAGCATTGAGACAAGTGACTGAGCTGAACGCTGAAAGTGTTTCTGTTTGGATGACAAATAACATGGTCACCTAATAGAATGTTATTGGTGTCAAATAACAAAAAGTGAAGATTTGGCAGGGTTAGGCCTCGGAGATGTCATAATCTTACAGCCTAAAAAATGCAGTTAAGATAGTTTCAGGATTAGCTAACTCAGCAGCTAAGCAAGCCACTGGACAGAGGTTTCCTTTCTGCTTTAACTCATCAGCCTCTGTAGCTGAATAAACTCTTCCTATTTATTCTGTTGTTTTGGGTGGCACTTTCTCATACTCAATGAATAAGGGCAGAAAAAGGTAGATTGCATCTGTTAAAGGACTGGGGATAATCAAACCCAGAACTTGGAGCATGCTGGGCAAGCAGGGTAGCACTGAGCTATATCCTGAGCTGGGCGTTGTGTCTCTTTAGAGATCCAAGACTTTCCACATAGTCCTTAGTGGACAGATTGCTTCTCACAGAGATCACGTGCTCTTTTTCCAGCCAATCACTAACAAAGGAATGGAGTTTCATGGTTACTTTTTAACCAGTCAGAAGTCCTTTCAAGCCATCTATAGACAATGAAAGAAAAACTGTGCTTTTTGGGAATGGAAGAAGTAGAAAGTGGCTTTTGGGTAGCATCAGCATGATGACTGCTACAAGTGAGCAGGCGAAGAGACATCAGCCAGTCCTGGAGGACCACAGAGAGTGCTGCTCCACCTGCCCAGCTTCCCTTCCTCCAACACTGTGCCCCGACAGGAGTGTACGCTGAAAGCATGGAGAGGAGCATGTGCGCATGTGCGTGTGTCTCTGTGTGTCGGGGGGGGGGGCAGGGGGTGTGTCAAAGGAAGTTCTGTTAGCAGGGAGAGAAGATGTCCACGGCAGGTGTTTTATCTGTTTTATCCTCAGGGCTGGAAACTCCAGTGATTTGTGGTAGAGTAGTTACTGAGGGCTGGAGTTCTATAAATGCTTATCCTTGGACTCTGTGCAGAAGGACAATATCCTTTGCTCCTTCAGAGTATTCTAGATAACCCCCTTAGAAGCTGCCATGTCTATGTATTCACCAAAATTCCTTTTTTTTTCTCCTTCTGTGGGCAAGCTACCTTACTCTTTCCAGGAGCTAGATAAGATCATGCGACAAACGAACTCCAGGCCCATAAGTGGTGGATGTTGAGTGACAGACCCAACTTCAGGGTGTGCCCTCCAGGAGCCCCCACACCATTTGCCATCCTGTCTTTTCCAAGACTCTTGCTAAATGAAGGCAATACCAAGAGTGGAGAGGGAGGCAGAGAGAGCTCTAGTCCAGAACCTAGCCCTGTGGAGACTCATATTTACTAAAGATAGAGAGGTCACTTCTATTGTGCTCAACCATGGAGACCCGAGAGTCTCATTGTTTGCAGCAGCTGGTCTACCCCAACCCACTCCTGCAGGTGTCTAAGCACTCCTAAAATACTCGTGAGATCAACAAAGTGTGCCTTCAAGTTGGAGGGATGTTGGCAGTTTCTGTGCCATTGTCTGGGAAGCCAAGACCCTCGCTCTGGGAGGGATGCCCTTGGCATGAACCATATCTAAATGGTATATGTTGGAAAAAGATTTTGGAGTTGGTAGCTGTGAGTCTTAAAACCATCTGTCAAAGGGGGCTACCAAGGGTTTCTACCCCGGAGAGTTTTTGCGAACATTGAATGAGATTATGCTTTTAAAGCACTTAGCAGGGGGGCTATCCAATAATATGGAGCCTGTTGTCATGGTGATTACTGGTTCTTATTGACGTTATTACTGTAAGGGGAGACTGGGTGGAGAGAGCAGTAGGGTCGAGGAGAAGGCATTTCGGGGTAGGGTTGGGAGGCACAGGAGCAGAAGGGGAGACACTAATGACAAGAGATGCTATGAAGAGATAGTGACGGAGACGCCCTGTTGGGGAGGGGTGCGGACGACCCCAGGTGGACTGGGTGAAAAGCTCCTTTATAGTCCCACGACCACATCCACTCAGACGGAAGCCGGGTCATTCCGTTCGCCACAGGCCACATCTCTGCACCACACTGGCGCCTAATCATATCTCCACTGCGATTTCCAAGAAGCTCAAAGGGCTTTCTGGAAGTTATCTGGTTGCCGGACCCAACAGCCCTGCACTATCACTCCCATCTCCTAGATAGGAAAACAGGACACCGAGAGAGCAGTGAACCTACTCACCCAAGATCAGAGCGGCAGGCAGTGGCCCGTGTGTAATCAGATGCTAGATTTCTCTGCCACAGACTCCTCCTCGCTGCCCAGCAGGCTGTGTTTCTTCTTCCTCAAAGAGCGTCCCCAAGCAGCCAAATTCCTCGTGCAATTTAGTTATTAGCGAGATCCTGATCTCTGACGACAAGAGGTCTGCTGTGTGGAGGGAATTCTCGGTGCTACTTGTCTCGGGTGGAGCATTTCCTAGGAAAATGTTCTAACAAACAGAAAAGTTGCAGGACTCGTAGTTAATACCTGTCCATTGGGATTTTTGCCTGTACAAAGGACGCGTTAGTTTTAGTTTTATTTGTTAGCTAAGCCACCATGAAGTGGAGAGAGGAAGTTTATTTCGATGACAAAAGCAAAGGATGCTCCTATGAATCTTCTGAAATTTCTGCAGATATAAAAATGAGTTCTGGGGCCGGGGAGTTAGCTCAGTGGTTCCGGCGCCTGTCTTGCAAGCGCAAGGACCCGGGTTCGATTCCCCGGTAACCACATAACAATACTGGGGGTGGAGACCCACACCCAGCAGCAATCAGTACCACATACCACAGTGCCGGGCGTGGTGGCTCACGCCTGTAATCCCAGCACTCGGGAGGCAGAGGCAGGAGGATTGTGATGTGAGTTTGAGGCTGAGCTCAGGGCCAGCCTGAGCCACAAAGCGAGACCCTGTCTCCAAAAACCTAAAAAAAAAAAAAAAAAAAAAATGAGTTCTGAAGAAATCTAACTCTTTGTGCCTCCCCATCAATAGATGAGAAGTGCTATCTAGGTGAGATTACAATAATTTTTTTTTACATTCAGAATGTATTCTGGCTTGAGTACTCCCATAAAATGTCATGCCATTTGACTACATTTGTCTATTCTTTTTAAAGAAGATGCTCCCCTAAGAAAAAAATAAAAACCAAAACAACAAAAATGTTACCAACTTGAAGGACAGAAAGGATAGAATTTAAAAAGATACTTATGTCCCTTTGGTGGCCAAAGGTTCTTGAGGTCAGTAAAGAGAAACTGCATGGCGAGAGGCTTGAAGAAGTCAAGAGGATCTTTAAATCAAGTAAATATTTTATGGGGGAAGCCCAGCCGAGCAGAGGACACACCGCAAAGGCCTCAGTGTCACTATTAAACCCACACTTTCTTATACTGGATGAAGAAATGGTGGGAAAGTACTCAGCACCTGAAGTACTGTCCAACTTCCTCTAGTCTGACCATTCCAGAGGCCCAAACACATGCTCCGTCTTTATTTATGGACAGATATGCACTCAAGTGATACACTTCAGTAGTGACTGCTGCCACCAGTGTAGGTGCCCGGGAGCCCTTTTCAAGAACCTCAGAGGAAAAGCACTGGCAGGGCTGGGCACCTTGGCAGATGTGGGTGTCTTCAGAAACAAAGCCCCTGCTGTTCAGCACCATCTTTTTGGCCGGTGGCTCTGCCCAGGAATACTCCAGGTTGCCTCTGAGGCCTGAGCGTTCTCCACTGGAAACAAAACACGTCAGGAAAGCCTGTGGCTCTGCTGCAAATTCACCCCAGAGCAAGGGCCCGGACTCCCAGCCAGCTGGACACCCAGCCAGGGCCATCCAGAGCAATTAGGCCTCGAACAGTTTGGGGCATCCTTAGCCAGGGTAGCTTCTCGGCTCTCGGCTGGGTCTATGCTGCAGGAAGGGAGTGGCAGGAGCCTGTGTCCCTGCTCTACCGGCCTGTGCAGCCTTGGGAGGGACAGTAATCTCTTGGGCGTCAGTCGGGATTCTGTCCCCAGCACTAAACTCATTTCAGGAATAGGGGTGCGCATTAATAATGCAGATAACTGAGCAGCCGGCTGTGATAGTCCCTGACCTGCCCCCAGGCGGCCTTAATGATTGTTTGCAGAGTGCACGCCAGGCTCCATGAAAGGCGGCCAGGTGAGCCCAGCGCCTGACTGCAGGACACCTGCTGAGCCCCGCCTGCCCCCGGGGCCAGCTGTCCTCTCCAGCTGGATGGACATGGGCCCTGCACTGAGGCCCTGCCGGGATCCACTGGGGAGAAGAGAATGGGCGAAAGAGAGAAAAAGGAGGGATAGAAAGTCTACAGAGGGAAGGTCGGGCGAGAGATGGAGACCAGGGGGGCAGGGGTGAGGCTGGAGAGAGAGAGGCGGGGGAGGGGCGGGGTAGGGGAGGAAGTGGCTCAATGCTGACAAAACAAGAGAAAGAAAGAAAAGGAGGGAAGAGAGAGTGGGGCACGACAGAGCAGGCCCTAGACAGGTGTGGGAGGTGAGGGTCGGACCCCCCTCTCCTCCGTGGGGGCTACCCAGAAAAGTCTAGCAGAAGCGCAGCCGGGAGACACATGGAGTCAGCGCCACCGGCTGGCCGGGCCCAGCGGGAGGCCCCCTCCTCCGTTATCTCCGGGCGCGGCCAGTGCAGGTGGCTGGCGCCGCGCAGTCTGCGGCGCGGGACAGCGATGGTGGCGGCCTCGCCTTCGCACGCAGGGCGACGACCCACGCAGAGCAGCGCTGGGCCACCTGCGGGCAGATGGATGACGCTGGGCCCGCCCCGTCCCGCTCCGCCTCCGCCCCAGGCATCCACCGGCCAGGCGACACCTGGGACAGGAACGTCAGGATGCTCCAGTTGGACAGCCTCTGTCCCCTGCCGACTGCGCTGATGTCGTACTAAAGGTCTGCGTGCCCTTTCCTGAAGGGCCGTCAGCCCCTGGCTCGGGGTCTCTGATTGCAGGGCAGTCAGGTCGGCCTGGCACCCTCATCCCGGCCCTCAGACCCCGCTGGCCCTCTCGGCCACGCCCATGGCCGGCTGGGTCCATCTTTCTCATCCAGGGACGTAGGGCCGAGTCACCCCACTCGGCCTGGCTGGATTTCCTCCTGGGGAATCACAGTCTGAACAGTGAGTTGCTTGGGGGCTGCCTGGGTGCTGGGGCCACCCAGACCTCAGTGCTGGACCTGGTGACCCGCCTTGTTGGGCTGCAGGGGTCACGGAGGGGAGAGCTGGCCCTGGTGCCCAGCTCACCTCCCCTGGTCAGGCTCCCCACTGATACTGTCTGTGCCCACTGCCCTCACTGGCAGACTTCCGCGCTTCCGGCTCCTTTCTACCCCAATCTCCCTCCCTCCCCATCAGGGGACACATCACCAGGGAAAGTTCTCCTGGCCTGTCCTGTGTCCTTCATCCGCATCTCCCCCATAAACCTCACTGTCGCACTGCACCTGAACTGACACAGGAATTCAGGTGTCAGGGTCTCCCCACGAAGCCCCCAGCAGGTGTGAGCTGCTACTGTAGAGCCCTGCTATTATTACACATCCCGGCCCATCTTCCCTTTGACCTCACTGTCTCTCGAGCTGGCAAATGCTTCCCGAGACCCTCTCCCAGGGCTTCCGGGGGGCCTGCCTCAGCCTGGACCCACAGAGCTGAGACAGCTTCTGCCTTTGCGGTGCGAGAGATACCAAAACACAACTGCAAAGGGCGGGCAGGAGGGAGCAGGGGGAGGCGTCAGGGAAGGCTCCCTGGAGGGGCCACGCTTGTATGGAGTCACAGGGCTAAGGGAGCTGTTTGGAGAAGGGAAGAAGTCAGCTACAGGAGGGCGGGGGGTGGGGGGCACGGATGGCTCTGTCCAGCTTGCGGTGGCGGTGACGCTGGGTTCGTCTTTGCAGAATCAATCGGAGGACCACGTTGCCTAACGGATAGGTGGTGAGGTAGGAGGGTCTTGAACCCGCTGAAGCCTGAAAGGTCAGGGTGTTTTCTCTCCATAGTCAGGGACCACCCGGCACAGATGCTCGATTTTCAGGGAGCGCTGGACATTTTCTGTGGTGCTTCCCCTTTTTCTTGATCTTGGTTACCCAGCAAAAAAGCATCCCTAAAAATATAAAAGCAACACATGGGTAGATTGAAAGAAGCACCTCTGGGGTTCAGTTTGCTGCAGAGCTGCTGGCTGTGGTTGTTTGGGGTGGAGGCTGTGGGCTGGAGAGAGAGCAGAGGCTGTGTGTGAGGAGCAAGGCCACAGCGTGCTGACAGACAGCACTTCATGCCTCCAGTGTTGGCGAGACCTCCGCCCCCCGGCCTCCTCAGCACGGGACCTTCCTGCTTATCTACAGTCCCCCAATGCCTGTCACCATTCACGGTTCCAACGGGGAGGCCCCCAGGGGCCCTGCTGTGGTTCCTGGGCCTGACCACTGCTCTCCTTGGTCCCAGTGCCTCTTGTGGGGCAGGAGGATGCCGTGGCCGGGGCTCCTGTCTGCCTTCTCTCAGATGATGTCTTTAATCCTTTCTTGGGGGTGCCCCGTCTCTTCCCATTTCCATCCTCTTTAGGAGTGGGGCATGCTGACCCACACACTGGAATGAAGCACTTCAAATCAAATAGAGAGACCTGCCAAAGTCCTCTCAGACGTGACGAGGAAGCCCCCCAAGGGAAGGCAGAGTTTGGGAGCAAAGCATCACAAAGAAAACCTTTTAGCTGAGACCAACATGGTTTCAGCTGAGATATTTCATTATAATAATGGTCTCTCTTGGATGGGCAATTTAGGAGAAAGGTTGAATGCAGTTCTTACCCCAAGAACATGAGCAGGCTGTGACCTGGGCCGTGTGTGCTCCTGAGGCCAGAGGTTTGATTCCTATACACAGATTTCAGGTTTATTTCCCAGGTTTCAAGGCCTGAGCATTGCAGATAATCTTTGTTGTCAGATTTCCCAAGGAGGCTTGGCTCTTAGACTCTGATAGGAGTCTGATTACGCCCCAGCCACCCATTAGTTGATTGCTCAGAGGCAAGGAGCTTACAGGGCAGGCATTGGAGGATCCTTAGTGGACCAAGCAAGAGCAGGATTAGGTCAGTGAGACAGCACAGACACAAACACCTGAGTCCTTTGCCATTCGTGTTCCCAAAGAGCAGAATGGGGCCCAGCCACAACTCTGTGGGGCCTCCCTAAGGAGCGATGGGCATCCGAGGAGGGGCATTTTGCATTCAGGAATTAATGAGCCAGGTTTTGAAGACCTACTGGGTGTTCTCCAAGCTTATGACAAAGGAAGCAAAATAGGGTTGATGTTTTCCTGGGTTGACATTCACATGCCAATGGTCACAGACAACTTGAGCCTAGGCAGGACGCTGACAGTAAAGTAGGCTAGAGTGTGTGTTCCTTCCCTCTACGATGAAAGTTAACAGAGCATCACAAACCAGACTGCTTACAGCTCAACAATTATCCCCCACATTTTCGGAGGCTGGAAGTACAAGGTCATGGTGTCAGAGTCTCACCAGGAGAGCCCGTCCTTGCTTCTGCCACCAACGTTCGGTCCTTGGCTGTGCCACTCTGAGATCTGAGGAAACCTGGCCTTCTGTCTGTGTGTCTGTCTCCCTTTCTCTCCTACTGGTGCGGGGTTAAAGCTCACTTGTGACCTCATCTTACCTTGTGTCATGGCTTGTGTCTAGATGCCCCCCCAAAGCCTCATCAATCACACGTGGGGCTTTTTGGAGGTGCCTGGATCTAGCGTGTGTGTCCTGGGATCAAGGAAGTGACACTGAGACTAATTTGTGGTGCAGTGGCAGGATTATGGATGCTCCACCCTCGGTGTGAGTACTACCTGCCCTTTAGGGTGCGAAGCCTGGAAGAATGTAAGGGACAGAAAGTGGGCAGCTGTCATCGCTTGCTGCCTGACACTTTGCTATCTTCTGCCGGCCATGAACTGTTTTTCCCCTGCCAGCCCCTGTGCTTCAGAGTCTGCCAACTATGAACTGAAACCTTTACAAACTGAGCTGAAATAAACCTTTCTTCGTGCAACTTGAGGGGTCCAGGATTTTGCCTCAGGGATGAGAAGAAAGAATCTAAGTCACCTCAATTCCATCTGGAAGGACCAGATTCCCAAATAAGGGCACATTGTATGGAGGGGACACAACCTGTAATAGCACAGTGGGGGACTAAAGCCTTCAAGGAGCTGTAAGGCTTCCTTGGAAAGCTAAAGCAGCTGCATAACCAAAAGACCACTTTGGCATGGAGAAGCACGCCTGTCAGCTCAGTGTGCTGGGAAGCTGAAGCAGGAGAATTTCAGATTTGAGTTCAGTTGGGCCAAGTCAGAAGCTGAGCCCAACAGAACTCTGTCTAATAAAGTAAAAACAGCTAGGAATGTAGCAAAGGCCCTGGGTTCAATCTCAAGTACCACAGAACCAACAGACAGATGAATTAATTTAAAAAAAAAAAAAAACCAAAACCCAAGAGGCCCACGGCTTCCTTCCCGTCTCCCCGGCCTGCGTCAGCACCCTTGCGACTAGATTCTCTATTTCTCTGTCACATAAAAACTGTAAACCAAGTACACTTTCACTCATTCCTAGGAAATTCCTTTGTGCCTAGCTGATGTCCACCTTTGTACTCAGGCCCCAGGTAAAGACATTAAAACCAATCCAAGCAGAGAAATTAAAACCACATCGGCAGTGTTCTTCGAGCTCTCTGGAAGGTGGGTGAACCTCGCTGAGGGCTTTGGCCTGAGGATGCAGGACGGCGTGCAGGTCTGATCTCTGCCCTCCTCACCCCTGAGCCTCTGTGAACCTGGTCTTGTAGGATAACCCATCAGGACTTTGGTTTCCTATCAGCAAAATACATTGCTAATTTCTGCATTTCCAGCTCCCTGGCCAGAATGGGTGACTGCCTGTCTACAAAGGACCCAGTGCTGGATGGTGATAATTAGGAAGGCTTGGCTGGGGATCTGAGGAGACAGAACATCCACACATGAGAAATGAATCCCTCAGAGATGTAAACTAGAGAGCAAGATGGGACTAGAAGAGCTGTCACCAGCACAGAATGATAAATCACCCGCAGAATCGAGCTAACAGTAAGCAAGGGACGGAGCGGTGGCTCATGGCGGCATGCAGATGGTGCATGAGGACAACCTGGGGGCATTCTTGGCAGAGATAATAGAGTGGGGGTGGGGTCACAAATGGACAGATTTGGGGTACACCTTTATAATAGCAGCCTGGCTTGATTCTGAAGTAGATGCACAGTTTCAGAAGGGGGATCCCAACTTGTAAGTTTGAAAATGACTCAGGGACACCTAGAAGCTTTAAAACAGTCATGGACTCTCCGATACCCCTCGCCCCAGGCGCTGGGTATCGGGATATGGCGAGCTCTGTAATGTGTAGTAGAAGTGAAGTGGTGTGACTTCCCTGGCCCGATCAATAAAATAGCTGCCTTACTCTGCTAAATGTAGAGCAGTTTGTCGCGTGGTAGAGGAGAACCGGGAAAAGCCTGGACTGTGCACACCCGGGTGAAGAGCGCAGATTTAAACTGCTGCCAGTGGGAGCCATGGCAGGCGCTTGAGCGGTGGCGTGACCCAAGGAGCCCTGTCAGCAGGCCGATTGGGACCTCTGCCAGGTATAAGCAGAGTGAGCAGAGAGAGAGAGCTGTGGAGACACCTGTTGAGAAGTAGGGAGAAGTCTGATCCCTCTGTCTCTTCTCCCTGCCGACCTTTGTAACCTCTAATCCATCCCTGGGAGCGGCTGACCTGGCCCAGGCATTTGATGCAAGCAGGGCCCAGCCTGCTACGGGGAAGGGAGTGTCAGAATCGCCGCAGGACAGATGACAAGGAGAAAGCTGAGGCGGAGACAGGGATTGGAGGAGGCCTTGTGTGAGGTCCCGGCCCATCTTCCCCTTTCTAGCTGCCAGATCTAGGGGCGTGGGTGTGGTAGTGTTTTAAGTGAGTTTAGGATTAGAAGGTAAATCTTGGTGAAATCACAAGTGTGTAATTTACCACATGAATCACCTGGTAAAGCATTAACATGAAATTTACAGCCTGGGGTAGCAATTAGTGTAATTAAGCAGCTAGGTCGCTTTGGAGTTGGAGGTACCAGGGTACACAGGCGGCTTAGCAGAAAAGAGGTGGGATCCCAGGAGAAAAATCCACCCCAGGTGGGTGCTCACTGGCTCGATCCCTTGGGCATGGCCTCAGGATGTCCAGGAACCTTTCCAAAAATCTACAGTCATTGTGTTTTGGAGAGTGGGGGCTTTTCGGTGTTGACTGGAACTGTGTGATCTAAGCCTGGTCCGCTTCTCCTCCCTGTGTCAGACTCACCTGGGGGCAGGTCCTATGAGAGTCCCTGGATGGTGACACAGAAGCCTTGCTGGGCCTGGGGAAGGCTTTGCTTGTTTTCCCTTTCTGTGTCTCTCTGTCTCTGTCTCTCTTTCTCGATCTCTCTCTCTCTTCCCTCTCCCTTTCCTTCTTTCACAGCACTGGGATTGTACCTACGGCCTTTCCCAGGCATTTTTTATTTTGAGACCAGGTTAGTGGACTCAAACTTTCAATCTTTCTACCTCAGCCTCCCAAGAGATGATGTTCCTGGTGTGTTCCCCACTATGTCTGGCTGGGAATGGCTTAAAAAAAAAGGAAAGAAAACCCAAGCAACCAAGTGCTTAGTCTGAATTGGGAGATGCCTGGTTAAGTATTTTAGAGAAAAGTTCATGGTTGTCTATCCTTGTTTGCACATAAAAAGAGTTTGGTTATTTTTTTCCTTTTGGAAAAAAATCTAATTACCAATGTAACACATGTTCACTGCGACCAATTAGGAAAAGCTGGTCTGCTTTTAATAAGGCATCCAAGATGGAACACTGCAGAATCATTCCGGAGGAAATGTTCTGCGGGAGCACTCTTCACTTTCCAGTTTGCTCTGTGACTAGCAATCACCAGTAGGCCGAAAGGAAGGACGCGTCTAGCCTGTTTCTGTGGCTGAGGCCCGGGCACCGCCAAGCACAGCCTCTCCAGGCTGAAGCCTCACGAAGCTCCCGGAGTAGGCCAGGCTGCAGGAGCAGTGCTGTAGTTCAGTGGCCCCGCCCAAACCTACCCAGCGTATCCCGAGGGACACCCTGAAGCCTAACAACTCATTCATTTTGCAATAAGGTGTAGGGCACCTACTATGTGCCGGGCATTTCCTGGGGTCGAAGGTAGAAGGAAAAACAGGAAAGACTTCCCTCTCAGAAGGACTTTCTTTCTACCTTGCACACAAGGCAGTGCTGTGAACCACCTGCTAATAATGTAGCGGTCGGGCATCCCCGGGCTTTGCGGGAAGGGGCCACGAGTTTACCTAGAGGCCACATCAGGATGTGGCTGGTCTCCCTGGGTGATGCAGTCACAGGCTGTTCCTCACTTCGCCTGGGCAACCACAGCAGGATCTGCCCTCAAAACAAAAGCCTGCTCATCCCGAGTCAGAAGCATTCATAATCTGTCCCTTTGCAGACTAAGTTTGCTGATCCCGCCATGCCGAGGACCTCAGGCCTGGACAGTTGGGAGTCTGTGTAGCCTTCGAGGACTCAAGAAGCACAGAAACGAACCGCATTCTGTCTTTGCTGCCTTTGCGTGATCACTGTTTGGATATGAGGTCTTACTGTGTGGCTTAGGCTGATCATCAGCAGGCAGCAGCCCTCCTGCCTCAGCCTCCTAAACACTCAGATTACAAGTGTTTGCTCCACTCCTCTTGCTGGCTGTTGCCTCTGGGCCTGGCCAGGTTGGAGGAAATCTCCATTCCACACCCTACCTCTTCCCCTGCTCCATGGATTTCCCTTCAGAGCTCGTGAGTGGTATCTGGGTGTCTCGTCTGAACCCACCAGCAAGCCCTGGGTGGGAACAGAAGCGTGTGTGGTCTCCTGGGAGCTGGTGGTGCCACAGACCCGATGCTGCCCAGAGAGCCTGGGATGACGGGGGCCTCGAAGGGGTGTTTGGGAAGGCTCGAGGTGGAGCCATAAGCCAACGGACAAGCCCCCAGCCGGCCAGCAACGGGTGGGATTCTCTATCCTCTACCTGCTGGAGCTTCTCTTGCCGGGCTGTAATTACAGGTCGCAGGGAAGCTAAGAGGCTCTTAATCCCTGACTTTGCAGGGCAGGTTTATGCTCCTAGCTGCTTTTGCCCTTTTGTGCCTCAGTAAATGGGCAGGTGGTGTAAGAAGTAGAGAGCTCCGGCTCCCAGGAGGTAAAAGGCGCTTGGTAAAGGCTGCTGGCTTCCCCAGGGACAGTGACTGTCCCAGAGCTGATTTCCCAATAATTGCCAAACTCTGGACTCCAAAGACTCTGGCTGGAGCCGGACAGACTGTGGGCACAGGTTGAAATTGCCCAGGTGGTTGCTGGGAAGGGACAATGCCAATGTCGACCTCGCGTCTCTGATGCGTGAAACAAACTAACGGCATGGTGGTGTGCACAGCGGTAATCTCAGCACCACGGAGACTCACACGGAGCTCACAGGGCCAAGGCAGCAGCCCAAGATCTTTGCAGTGCTGTTTATAACAGCCCTGTCACTCTCCAGGGGGGTTGTGCCTACATGCGGCTGCAGGTTACAGTGGCTGGAGCTGCTTCAGTCCACAGCATAGGCAGGGACTCAGAACTGGGCCGTGTTCTGAGAGCTCTGGAGCCCAGCATACCCCGCCTGAGTCATGGCTCTGCCACATCCCAGGGAGAGGCAGCTCTGAGTCTTGATTTTTATGTTTATAAAATGGGAATATGTTGGGTGTGGTGGTACATGTCTGTGACCCCAGGTACTTGGAAGGCTGAGGCAGGAGATTGGCAAGTCTGAGCCCAGCGTGGGCAATTTAGAAAGACCCTATCTCAAAATCGAAAGCCCTGAGCATGTAGCTCAGTGGTAGAACGGCTCTGGGTATGATCCCTGGATCTCTCTCTCTCTTTCTGTCTTTCTCTCTCACACACACACACATACAAGGCTTTGAGAGGAGTTACAGTAATCTATAAGCATGTTATAGTCAGTTGCTAGAATGCATGCTAAGCCTTTTACTAATAGCAACACTGTCTCCAGTTTATTTTATTGTTTTTTTGTTTCAGAAACTGGAACTATGAAGCACAGATGGTACTAGCTCCTGATGGACAGGATCAGGCTTTGGGGGCCGCACCCTCGGGCAGATGTCTGCAGTCTCATGAGCTTGGGTGGTGGTGGAGCAGAGAAGCCCACCTCTTACTCTGAGGGACTGGAGCAGGGCTTCGTCGCTGCATGCTGGGGGCAGCCACGTCCTCTTCTGAGCCTGCATCCCATTACCAGCAGGCCCTGCTTCCGCTGGAGCCCCGGCTGACACTGGGAGGGATCGTCATGGAAATGGAGTTGTGGTGAGTGCTAAGTACATTTTGTTTCTACTCTTTGAAACATGGCCATTCGTAGATAGTAGATAATGTGATGAGACACGGAGATAGATCAAGCTGTACTTAAATATGAGGTTCTCTAGGCTGAGCATCCTCTGTGACCCTGCCTTGCACAGTGCAGGAGCCTGTGTGGGTCCCTTTCCTTGGACCCCAGTGTGGCCCAGCTGCCAGGACTCTAGGTACCATGGGAAGGCTCGTGGGGCTCTTAGACCCCGGATCCTCCTCTAGACTGTGAGATGGCTGGTCTTTCCAGAGCGGGATAGGCCCTTTGCTCTGAGTCATGGACACCAGGGACTTCGGCATTGTCCACTGGAGCCTGGGAGGGGAACTTTTCCCTGGCCCGGTTCCTGGACGGCTGCCCGGGGGACGTGTCAGCTCGGGGCCAGGCCTGGCCAGGCCAGCTCCTGTATGAGTGAGGTCCTGGTGCCCAGCGAGGCCTCTTTGGGCACCGGCAGGCCTTAGACAGGGTTGACCTTCTGCTGTCACCCCTCTCTTCTGTCCGGTCACAGAGAAGCTACTGACGAGGCCGCTCACCCGCCTCCACCCTTTCAGTGGCTCCTCGGGGCCCCACGTGAAACTCCTGCTCCAGCATGGCCCAGGCTGCACAAGGCCGGAGTGGTCCAGACTTTTGCCGCCCTCCTTTTGGGGTGCTTTTCTGCACTTCTCTCTAGACCAGTGGTTCTCACTTGCCTGGGTCATTCAGACCATGAGACAGTGGACACTATGTGGTCGTCACAAGCTGGGGGCTGGGGTGCTTCTAACGTCAAATGAATAGAGGCCAGGGGTGCTGCAAGTACCCACCGGGTCCCTCTTAGCCTTCACGTCATGGAATTAATTACCCAGTCGAAAATGCCAGTGGCATCGAGGTGGAGAAATGAGTGCAGACCTCGCCTCCTCCAGGAGGCCTCCATGCACTTCCTGGACACAGCGGAGACACCTTCCAGCTCCTGACGCTGCACCCCACGACACCTGTGTCTCTGCTTCTCTTTCCGGCTGGCTGTGACCTCCCATTCCACCCCTGCCAGCTGTCAGAGACCGCTCTGTCCACCATTATGCCTCCAGATCCAACCTCGAAGCTGACACGTGCCTGCCACCCGGTAAGTGAATGGCTTCACAGGCGCAGGATCCGCACGCTTGTCTTGTTCCTCTACCTCCCTTGCAATGGCTCCTTCCCCGGGTTCCTAAGCTGTGCTCCCAGCCTGGTCCTCCTCATGGGCACAGCTGTGTGGGACAGATGCTCCTGGGACGTTGGTTTGACCCGCAGGTCCTCCCCACCCAGGGGACATCTTGGATCCACCTTCATGCTGTGGATGGGTCAGCAATAGTCTTCTGGATCTTAATCTCTGAGCTACCACTTTATTTTGGAAAAACGACTCCCGGTTCCGCCCTTTCCCCCAGTCCACCCTAAGACTCTCAACAAAGATTTGCTGGAAGGGGAAACAGGATCGAGGAGCCAGGAACAAGAGGGGCCCGCCCCCCATTCAATGGGAGCTATCAGCGACCCACACCCCTGGGAACCGGGGTGTGGCGCCAAGAACAATAGGACTTCGAAGAGGAAGAAAGGACACAATGGACCCAAGGCTTGTCCCCAAAACCTCAGCCCAGCCACAGTGACGGCCGGGCCGGAGATAACTGTGGGATGGCCGTACAGTGCCTCCACAGACCCTGTGTCTGTGTTCGCAGTCCGGGAGCATTAACCCTCAGGATAAAAAGACAGCCTCCAGCTCGGCTCCAGCCTGCACACTGGCCGTGGCAAATCAGTGTGTGCCTCTGCCGTCGCCTGGTGGACAAGTGGCTCTCGGTTCACCATCTTGCTGCTGCCACGTGTCGCCTGCTGGGCACCACGCACCTGTTGTGGAGGTGGTTTGTACAGTGCCTTGAGCCTCAGCGCTGGTCTAGGGAGTTTTCTGTCTGCCCTCCTCTCTTCACCCTCACCTTTGCACCCCTTCCTGGCTTCCTCGGCATCCCCGCAGGACACCAGTCAAGCTCCCACCTCAGGCCCTCCGCACGTGCTGTCCTCTCACCTGCAGTACCTCACGGTTTGCTCTGGCATCTCCTGTAGGCCTCCGCTCCATCTGACCTCTTGGCTGATGGACGTCTTTCAGGGACACTCCTAAGTACTGAACCCCAACTCTCTCTTTGGATTTTCTTTTTATTTATAGTACAGAGGCTTGAATCCAGGTGTGCTCTATCACTGAGCTACATTCCAGCCCTTCTTGTATTTTATTTTGAGGCTGATTTTGCTAAGTTGCCCAGGCTGGACTCAAACTTACAGTCCTCCTGCTTCAGCCTCCCAGAGTGCTGGCATGACAGACGTGCATGTCAGTGCCAGCTTTGAGTTTTCTTCTGTCTCTCACTGCCAGGCTGCCTCCCAGGGTTCGGTTTGCTTCCCTCTCTCCATCTGTGCTGACAGCCCTAGTCCCCCCAAATGAGCGATCATAGGATGGTGGAGTAAGAGAGGGAGAGACGCACACGAACAGCCTTACTGTCGCTGGGTGATGGACACCAAGCCTCCACATGGTCCGGTCACTGTCATAGCGAGCGAAAAGGCAGAGCCTCCGCCCAGAGCTCCTGGGCCCTGCGAGGTGACTCACACCGTGCCTGCCAGAGGAAGACAGCACTTGAACACAGACACACAGTTATCCAGGCCTGGAATTAATGACCACTTTGCCGGTGCGGAGGAAGCTTCACGAGTTCAGGGGTAGCTTAATCTGGGGGCTGTGTCAGGTATGGGGGGGGGGTCTCTCTCACATCAATTTGTCTTTTTTTAATAAAATTAAGGGGTAAGAAGTCTGCCTGTGATATAGGTTTCAACAAAAGCTCAAAGGAATGAAGGGAAAAACATCCCCACGAGCGCAGCGCCGGTTTATTCTCATTGTTTTCCACCGAACCAGTCACGGTTTCTGTTTTTTAAATAGACTTCTGCAAAACAACAATATCCGCCTGCCGTCCGCCCGCACCCTCCCGACTCCGCCATAAATAGGACTCGGGAAGCGATTTTCGCTGTGGTTGACTCCAGGGCAGGGAGTAGAAAGTTCAACCTGCCACGCACAATAGCAAGTTCCTGCAGTGCGTACATGAGTGCGTGTGTTTGTGTGCGTGCACGTGTGCCTACGGCGAGGCCGCTGGCCTTTGTCACCGCTGCTCATGCCTGTGCTCCTCGTAGGCCACGCTGGGCTGTGCCTCCCCGGCCCCTCGTGATGAAGACAGTGAAGCCCCACAGCCAACTTCCGCCCCGCCGGGCACTGCCCCAAATCCCTGAATCCTCAGGACCCCTGGGGACAAAGCCAGCTCCCATTTCTTCTGGAAGAGACTCAGAGGGACAGATGTCCTGTGTGGAGGCACAGAGCTAGGCAGTGACCCCGGCTGTGACTGGTACCGGCAGCCACATCCAACGAGCACTCGACATGCGCACTGCGGGTCTTTCACATCCGGGCCCTCTGCTGACCTTTCCCTGGATCTCAGGTCTTTGTCCACAGCCCTTAACTAAAAAGCCTCTCCAAGCCCGGCGTCAACAACTTTGACTTTCCAAGTCCTCACAGCCCTGTGAAGTTTGGACTATGCATTTCCGGTCCCATTTTTGAGGCATGGAAACTAGTATTGAGAAAGCTAAGAAATGTGGACAGGACTCTTCAGCCAGGCAACACACAATCATGATTTGAACCCACAGATGTCTAGAGTGAACTAAATTTCTAGATTTATAACCCAGGCTCTAAGATCTCTATCAATGTTGTGATTCTCCTGCCTTCTATTGTCCTTAACAACCCCACTTCCTAAGTCTGATTTTCTATCATTTCTAATTTCTAATCCAAGCCAAATTAGTAGCTCTGGGCCTCAGTTTTCTTATCTTTAAAATGGGAGTGCTAATGATATCTTCTTCAAGTGATTATTACAAGAACTAAGTAAGCTCATATACACTTTGCAATAATATCCATCCTGTGGCAATTGTTGTTAGAACTGTTTTTATTGTTTCCATCTTTCTGTTAGAGGTTGTTCCCCTTTTGCCCAATAATATTTTTATAGAGTCTGTACTGCTTCTTCATCATTTATGACTACCTGCCTTTCCTAACTTGGGACTTTCCTGCTTTAAACTCCCACACCTGCCACTCTTCAAGAGCTACCATCTTGGGATGGTGTATAGCTCCGTGATAAAGCATTTATCTACCAGGCACAACCCTGGGTTCCACTTTCTGCATGTGCGTGTGCACGCGTGCATGCACATGCGCACACACACACGCACACACACACACACACCACCTCCATGAAAACTTCCCAGGTTCCTGTAGGTCTTAAAGAACCCTCTCCTCGGGCTGGGGATTTAGCTCAGTGGTTCCGGCGCCTGTCTTGTAAGCACAGGGACCCGGGTTCAGTCCCCAGTAACCACATACAATACTGGGTGTGGAGACTCACGCCCATCAACAATCAGCACCACATACCACAGTGCCGGGCGTCGTGGCTCACGCCTGTAATCCCAGCACTCGGGAGGCAGAGGCAGGAGGATTGCTGTGATGTGAGTTTGAGGCTGAGCTCAGGGCCAGCCTGAACTACAAAGCGAGACCCTGTCTCAAAAAACCTAAAAGAAAAAGAAAAAGAACCCTCTCCTCTTCCCAAGTCACTCCATCCTGTAATAGCGGCCTAACATGGATCCCTGTCCGGCTGTGAGCAAGCTCAGATTAGAGTGAGACTGTGGCCTCCTCAATCAGGCCTGGTACTTCTTCCTTAGAGAGTGTATTCTTCCCTCCTTCTTTCCTTCCTTCCTTTCTACCTTTTTCTGTGTATTTTTTTTAAAGACACACTTGCTTATGTAATCCAGGCTGGCCTAGAACTCAGCCTCCTCCTGCCTCAGCCTCCTGAATGCTAGACTGACAGGAATGCACCACCATATTGGACTGAGCTTCTTGGATTCACTTCTTTTTTTTTTTTTTTTTTTTTTTAGGTTTTTTGAGACAGGGTCTCGCCTTGTGGTTCAGGCTTGCCCTGAGCTCAGCCTCAAACTCACATCACAATCCTCCTGCCCCTGCCTCCCGAGTGCTGAGATTACAGGCGTGAGCCACCACGCCCGGCACTGTGGTATGTGGTACCGGTTGCTGCTGGGTGTGGGTCTTCACACCCAGTATTGTTATGTGGTTACCGGGGAATCGAACCCGGGCCCTTGCGCTTGCAAGACAGGCGCTGGAACCACTGAGCTAACTCCCCGGCCCCCTTGGACTCACTTCTTGAGTAAGGGTCTTTTCAGTCATCGGACACAAGTCTTCCAATGGCTCAGTCTGAGGCTGATGTTTGTTGCGGGGACTCATGGAATTTGGGTGTGAATCTTGGCTTTGCTGTCAATGTCATGAACTTGGTAGACCTTGGGCTCTTTGTCCATTTGCAGGGATGACTTCCTAACTCACAGATGACATAGAAGCGCTTAGGGGGAGAGTGAGGACAGAGGTGCCGCTTCAGACAATGAATTACAGCCTCCTCATGTGACTAATAATAGCCACTCAATATTGATCACACATTTCTTATATGCCAGGCTCCAGGTTAAATATATATATATATATATATATATATATATATATATATAATTTTCTCATTTAATGATTGTTCAAATGATACTCAAAGCACCAAAAATGGAAGAGGAAGTAGACAGTTTGTACTTAACTAAAATTAAAACCTTTCATATTTCTTTTTTTTTTTTAGGTCTTTTGAGACAGGGTCTCGCTTTGTGGTTCAGGCTGGCCCTGAGCTCAGCCTCCAACTCACATCACAGCAATCCTGTGCTGGGATTACAGGCGTGAGCTACCACCCCCGGCACTGTGGTATGTGGTACTACTTGCTGCTGGGCGTGAGTCTCCACACCCAGTATGGTATGTGGTTACCGGGGATCGAACCCGGGTCCTTGCGCTTGCAAGACAGGCGCCGGAACCACTGAGCTAACTCCCCGGCCCAAAACTTTCATATTTCAAAAGATACTTTCAAGAAGATGAAATAGCAGCCAATGCATGGTGGCTTATGCCTGTAATCCCAGCATGCTCGCGGCCAAGGCAGAACAATCTCAGTAAATTCAAAGACAGCCTGGGCCACATGGTGCGTTCAGGGCCAGCCTGGCCTATGCAGCAAGACCCTGTCTCACAAAGCCCAAAACCACCAAACAGAATCCCTCAAAGTGTAACATAAGTTGCAACTCGTAGTGTAAGAGAAAAATATTTGAAGTCCTGTATTTGATAAATATTTGGTGTCTGGAACATATAAAGAACTCTTACAACTCAATTAAATATAAATAACTCAATTAAAAAAGGGTAAAGGCTCTAAATAGGCCTCGTTTCAAGGAAGTGATGCACAACCGGGCAGCCAGCAGAAAGACACCTAGTGCCACTCGTTACCCGGGAAACCAAAACAGGGGCTCAGCAGGACTCCGCTTGAATCAGTCAGAAAAAACAGGGCGATGGAGAAATGAAAATTCCCGCGTGCTGCTGGTGTGCTGTGGGATGGCTCGGCCACTTTGGAAACGGTATGACAGTGACTCATGATTGAACACGTGCTTCCACACGGCCACTCCTAAGTATGTCCCAGAAACGTGCATGACATCGTGCTTCGTAGCAGACAAATGGCCCTGATCCTTCATTAGCTATTGACAGGGTGAATACAGAAACAAAATGTGGTTTACTTGTGCACTGGAGCTTGCTACAGCCAGAAGAAGGAAGCCATTACGAATACATGCTACAATGTGGATTAAATTTGCAAACATCGTGCTCAGTGAAAGGGACCAGTTAGTTACAGGCCGGGGAGTTAGCTCAGTGGTTCCGGCATCTGCCTTGCAAGCACAAAGTCCCGAGTTCAATCCCTGGTAACCACATACAACAATGTTGGGCATGGTGGCTCACACCTGTAAGCCCAGCACTTGCAAGGCAGAAACGGGAGGATTGCTGTGAGTTCGAGGCTGCCCTGGGCTATATAGTAAGTTCAGAGCCAGCCTGAACTATAAAGTGAGACCCAGTATCAAAAAAGAAAGAAACAAACAAACCAGTTACAGAACACCATGTATCACATGATCCTATCCAAAGGGAGGGCCCAGAAGGCTAGGATAATTAATTACCTTCTTTAAGTCCTACTATCTTCATCAGCAAAAGGAGAATGGGAACACAGATCTGAAATCGCTCATGGAAAGTAGAGACCCCGAGTCAGGGCCCTGGGTGTGGTCTGCGGGTTGTAGCCATGATCGTAGCCGTCATCTTCTTCTCTATGTTTCTATCACAGGTGTTTCCAGAGCCTCCTGAAATCTCTCACTCTCTCCATTGCCTCTCGCCACATCGTGAGCATCCTGAAGGTATCAGGGAGGCTTCATGTCCCCACAGCTCTGCTAAGAGCGGACACGTGGCTGACAGTGCCCCCTGCGCGTCTGTCCAGATACAGCAGTGGATACACAGAAGGCCTGGCGGTGGATGCAACGCTGTCTGGACCACCTGTGAACGGGAAGGTAGGAGTATCTGACTTCGCGAATGGGTGGATGGACAAAGGAAGCGGTGTTTGCGCGCTTAGCTGAGTGTGTATGTTATGACTAGGTGGATGGATTTGTGGAGGTCTAGATTATTGAAATAGTAGGTGGACAGGATGGACACAGAGGTGTATGTAGTAGGCGTGTCTATGGTGATTGTGCATTTGTGGGTAGATAGATGTGTTGTGTTAAGACACAGGATAGATAAGTTGAGTAACAGTAGGGTGACAGCATTGGTAGCTGGTAGATGTGATTGGACGGTGCCAAGGATGGATAGGCGGTCAGTTAGGCATTGTATTCTCACAGCAGTGTTTCCAGTTTAAATTTCTTACCACAAAGGGTTCTGGTCTCTGCCTTGGACCCCAGTGTGGGGAAAGGATATATCTGATTGAAGGACTGTACGCCCTGGAAAAGGAAGTTGTTCCGATTCAGCGCCGGGAGCAGTGATTGACAATCGCCATCACTGCAGAAACGTCACCGCAATTGTCCTAAATGCCCGTCTCAGCCCAGTTTCGCAGGGCTGTTCCCAAAGTTGCCCTGATGTCCTCAGCATGAAATGGGAAGACTAGAAGGAAGTCTAGATGCCATTTATGTCCTCCCTCAATTCTATCAAGGGGGGAAACTAAATCCCAGGGAAGGGACGCGCCGCGCACCGGGTCACAGAGCGTGAGTGGAGAGCCAGGCGCAAGAACAGGTTCTCAGGTTAGGACTTCTGCTGCCCATGTGTCCTACTCCACCTCCCTGGCCGGGTGCCCCTCGTGCCAACCCTTCCAGCATCTCTGAGGAGATGCTTCTCTCTCACCTTGGCTTTGACACTCGCTGGCCCTGGGAGCCAACTTGATCCCGTTCATCTCCAATGCAACAGTTCTTTGATTACTGCCAACACCTGGGCCACTCGACTGTTGGAAGGATTTCGAGTGACAAGGAATCCGTCTTGTGTGGGTGGCTGTTCAAGATGCCCTCTGGGCTTGCACATTTGAATGTTTCCCTCTTGTCTTCTGGTTTTCTCAAGGTGAATCTTTCTTCTCATTCTCTTTCAGTAGTGGAATAAAAGGGAGAAAGACACACACACGCACACACACACACAGAGTTTGCCCTGGTTATTCATCAAAGGCTGTCACAAAGATGCTGTTTGTTCTCCCCTGAGGCCTCGGGGCCCTGCTCCCCTTCCTGGAGTCCTCAGAGTGGCGCTCATGAACTCAAGGTCCTTCCTGCTTGCCAGTTTCGTCCCCCCCGCCCCCCATCTCCCTCTGCACTCACCTTCTAAGCCTCCCCCACTACCAAGTGCCTGGGTACTGGGCACAGCCCTGCCACAGTGGCTTTGCAGGTCAGCAGTCTTGACAGAGTGTGAATCCCTGTGGGAGGAGCCCTCTTTGCCTGTGCTCCGGGGTGCTGTCTGGGAGCACCAGCACTATATGAACCCTTCATAAGGGGAGGTGACCTCCCACTTGTCTCTGCTTTTAGCCGATTCTTCCCTGCAACAACTACAGTGGATCTGCTGGGGGCAGCTGCAGCTGACAGAGAGGGAAAGTGAGTCAAGGCAAAGTCACTGAGGGTGGATTCTAGGGCTATTATGTTTAATGATTGCATTATGCTGGGCACTGACCCAAGTATTCCATGGGTTAACTATTTGTGGGATAATGGGTAGATCCTTTCCATTACCTGTACACAGATGAGCGTCCAGGGAATGCAGTGGTTCAATGACTCACCCGTGGTCCTTTAGCTAATAGGGGCAACTGTTCCATGCTGTCTCCCAGTAGCAGTGACTTTTGCAAATACTTCATGGGATTATAAAATTATGAATATCTGGGGCTGGATAGAGCCTCAGAGACATTGCATTGAAACACTATAGATCAGAAATCAAGCCCATGAGACAACATAGGTCACCCAAGGTCATGTGGCTGTCACTTGCAGTGTAAAGAATAGAATAATTTGTATATATTTTAAAATATGATTATAAGAATGGAATCTCGAAAATGCACATTTCTTTTTTTTCTGTGCAGATCAAACTGCAAAGTCATTAAAACAGTAATGCACAGTAACTGCTGGTTAACTGAGAAGTCTGAGAATGATAAACGCGTGATGCAACACACAACATGGGTACATGCACTGCATACATGGGGCAGCTCCCTCCCTGCCTGGGCTTGTGGGTGTGGCTCTCAGAGCCCAGGTGATCACAAGGTCCACGAGGGCAGCGGGACATCCCGGGGCTGCCTACAAGGATGAAGCGGAGGGAAGTCACCAGGAGAAGGTCTTCGGAGCAGATGGATGGGATGGCAGGGGCGCCCTTGCCTGGGAAATGGCAGGGGCGCCCTTGCCTGGGAAAGCTTGGGACAATCGTTCTGCGACTTTGCAATAGGACTGGGAAGCCCTAGGTTCTACAGCCCACCTGCAGAGCTGGTGTGGGGGTTGGGGACAGAGACCCTTCAGGTGACACTGATTTGTGGCACATGTTTAGGACCCCAAAGGGGACCTCGCCACACCTTAGCAATCCTCCAGAACAACATTCCTTAAAGTGGGGAAGGTTTCAGGGGTGCAAGAATGGGACGTAGCATGAAACTACACAGTGCAAACAAAATGTCTTTCCTTTTCTGTTTCTGCTCATTCCTTTTGATTAGTATCTTTCAGTTTTGATCCTAACACTTCTTTCTTCCACCCCCCGCCAACACCTTCCCATCATCCCTCACTTCCCTCCTTCTTTCTGTCCTTCTGTGGGGATGGAATCCAGGACCTCATGTGTGCTCAGCCAGTGTTCCGCCCCTGGACTTCATCTCCAGTTCTTTTTAAAATTTTAACTTTGAGACAAAGTCTCAGTAGACGACTCTGGTTGGTCTTAAACTCATGATCCTGTTTCAGCCTCCTAAGCAGCTCAGATTACAGGCAGGAAATGAGCAGCCTTCAGGCCCTGGACCCTTTTCCAAATTTCCCAGCTAGAATTCACCCTCAGTGTTTTGTTGAAATTTAGAGGGATTTTCTATTTACCCCACTGCTGTAGCAACATGGAGCTCACTGTGGCATTTTGAAATATATTACAGACCAAAATGAACTGATCTGGATAAACCACAAAAGGTAATAGCACAGGCTGCTGCAACAGCCCTGACTACTGCCCTATTATACTCTTTGTTCTAGCCCTCCTATAACCTCCTGTGCCACACAGCATTTTGTCACAGGGCCGTTGCGCATTCTGTATCTGTAATGATCTTTCTACCTGCTTTTATTTGATTGTTACCTGCTTGTGTTTCCAGTCTCAGGTCCAGTGTTACCTCCTCCTAGAAGTTCTCCTTGAAACCCTGATAGATTCAGGACCCCCTGTTGTGTCCCAGCAGTGTCTCCCGAGGATTTCCTTTTGTTGTTTGCTCCTTCAGATTTTTTATGTGAATCTTGCTTTGTGGCTCTTTGGACCACTGATCACCACATTTTTGACCCCAGGGACCAGTTTCATAGAAGATAACTTTTCCAGGATCCATTGGCAGTAGGGATGACCTTGCAATGATTCAAGTGCATTCTACTTATTGTGCATTTTATTTCCATGATTATTACGTTGTGATATTGAATGAGATAGTTATATAACTCTCCATAACGCAGAATCATTGAGAGTCCCAAGCTTGTTCTCCGGCAACTACACAGTTCCATCTGGAGGCGATGGGAGTCAGTGATGCTTGACATATGTTGCTTTATGTTCAGTCTATTCATTTTGGTGGCTGTTACTGCAGAAAATCCTGCTGCACAAAGAGAGGACATTGGAAATGGAAGCTGGATTCTCAGTGCTTTTGTGGCAACCTCAAGCTGTTCCATCTGGAATCTAATAAAAAATGTCTGAGGATTTGGAGGTCTCTCACGTGTACTTTTAAGGCCACGCTCATTTGTGATCTTGAGCAGTTGATCCTCTTCTGGCAAAGATTAAGTTGATTCACCTGGCTTATTCATTGTCATGGATCCATCTGCCCTAGTGTGAGGGTCTGTTTGGTTAGGAAGTGATATTCAGACTCTGGAAAGCTAAGATGGGTGAGCATGTACAGCTGAGAGAAAGAGGCTCTGGTTTCGACTCTTTCCAAGTTTCTGCTAAGAGTTGAAATGTATCAAAACTCCTAAAGTTCACTGGTCAACCTCGTCTTCTAGACTGGCTTCGAATGCAGCCACTCTGTCTGCAAACTTGACCACAGTTGTCATTCTTTCCTGAAGTGACACAGCGAGTCTGAGTAGGTTGAACACATCACACAAGTAAGTTAGCTTTATGACCCATTCTCTGTCACAAAAATGCGCTGTTGGTGGTGATGGTTTTCCTGAAAGAAATCTCTTAAGCAGCTCTTGCAACATCTGGCCAGCCATGTACCTTTAAGAAGCCGTCTCACTTCTGAGGGTGAGATCTGTGAGCTCTGTCTCTGCCTCTTCACAGAGCTTCATGAACAGATGAGAGTGAAGAGTTTGTACTTTACTATGGTTGATCATTTTAATATCATCCTACAAAATATTGTTCACTTGACACCTTTTGGTAGCCAGTATTTCTCTATGAATGACTTAGCACATAGACTCACAATTAAAAGTAATCTCTTTGCCCTAAGGAGTGAAACCAGAAAGTCAGGCAGTTCCTCCGTGTACTGACACAGAATGACCAAATCTGATTTCTGGGTATGTAATCATTCATGGAATAGTTCTGCAGCCGTGTTGTTGGTTGGCAACAAAAATGTGTTTAACATATCCTCACGCACAGTCTCCTGAAAAGTATATCACAGACAGACAAGTATGGTTGCTCTATTGTCAACACTGGTAGATTCACCAACCTGGATTGCTTAGCATCATGACTTATCAATCTCTACAACAGTTGTGCCTCAGGATCTTCTGCTACTTGTTCAAATTATCTATCATGCTAGACGGAAGGGGAACATGACCCACCTTTTACAGTGCAGCCTCTTCTAAAAGATCATGACAAATGTCCTTACCAATGGGCAAGATCAACTCTTCACTGATACGCAAGGACTTCTTGGCTTCAGTGATATAGTTAGCTGCTAAGAGTGATGCTTTCAGGGTAGACACATTTCATTAGGTGATATGCTTCGGTAATTACTTCTATTCTTTTTTGTTTCCCTTTATGCAAAAGACATTTCTTTAGTTCATTTCTAAGAACTGCTGGGCTCTAACAGTTTCAGTACGGCTGAAAAGTCCAAGTCTAAAGTCTCCTCTGAAATTTAAGGCAAACTCTTAGCTGCAAGCCCTTGTACAAATGAAAAGAAAGTCGAACAGTTCCAACATCCAATGGCACAAGATAGACATTAACATTCCTAAAAGTACAAATAGGGGGAGACAAAGGAATAGGACCAAGGCAAGTCTAAAATCCAGCAGGGCAAATACAAAATCCCACAGTTCCACTTCCAGTGTTCAAGACAGTCTGTGTCAAGTTGTGAACTCTAAAGGGGTCAGGTGGCTCCATCTCTGCAGCACTTACAGTGGTTGTAGCTCCCATGGCTTCTCTCTGGGGTCAGCTCTGTTCCCTCATTGCAGGTTTCCTTAGATGATCCATGCTCCTGGCTTCTCCAAACTTCTGGAAGAAGTTCTGGAGAAACTTCTTCCACTGCTCACAGCTTCACACACTGTCCAATAAGGCCTTCCTCTGAAATCTAGGTAGAAGCTTTCCTAACCCCACAACCCTTGCGTTCTGCTTGTGTCCAAAACTAGCCGATGTAAATGATGCCAAGGTTTGTTGCCAGTGGAGCCGTAGTACCTAATGTAGAAGTCAAGTGCCTGGATCTCTGAGGACTCTGAATCCA
>PVIR01017951.1:0-34087 GCA_004026965.1 Petromus typicus
TTTCAGATGCCCATTTTTAAACTGGGTCTTAAAATTTGGGTGGGCTGATTTTTTTGAGCTCTTGATATATTCTAGATAGTAACCCCTTGTCTGAGGAATAGGTAGTAAAGATTTTTTCCCACATCGTTTGCTGCCCTTTTGCTCTGTTGGTGGTTTCCTTTCTATGCAGAAACTTTTTAAAAGAATGAGGTCCCAGGGCTGGGGAGTTAGCTCAGTGGTTCCGGCACCTGTCTCACAAGTGCAAGGACCCGGGTTCGATTCCCCGGTAACCACATAACAATACTGGGTGTGGAGACTCACACCCAGCAGCAACCAGTACCACATACCACAGTGCCCGGCGTGGTGGCTCACGCCTGTAATCCCAGCACTCGGGAGGCAGAGGCAGGAGGATTGTGATGTGAGTTTGAGGCTGAGCTCAGGGCCAGCCTGAACCACAAAGCGAGACCCTGTCTCAAAAAAAAAAAAAAAAATAAAAAAGAATGAGGTCCCATTTGTTGATTTATTCTACCAATTCTTGTGCTATAGAAGTTTTGTGCAAGAAGTCCTTGTCTAAGCCAATGTCTTCAAGAGTTTTACCTAACCTGTTTTTCAGCAGGTTCAGAGTGGATGTTTTAATATTTAGGTCTTTTATCCACCTTGATTTTAGCTTGGTACGTGGTGAAAGAGCTAGAGCTAGTTTTAGTCTTTGGCAAGTTAAAGCCCAGTTTTTCCAGCAACATTTGTTGAAGAGTCTATCTTTCCTCCATTGAGGATTTTTGGCTCCTCTGTCAAAGATGAGGTGGCTCAGTATATCTGGAGTAGTTTCTGGATCTTCTAATCTACTCCACTGATCCTCAGGTCTGTTACTTTGCCAGTACCATGCAGTTTTTATCACGGTGGCTGCACAGTATAGTTTCAGGTTTGGGGTTGTAAAACCCCCCACCATATCCCTGTTGCTTAGAATTGCTTTTGCTATTATAGGTCTTTTGTGGTTCCAGATGAAAGTTTGGATTTTTTTCTCTAGATCTGTGAAATATACTGTTTAGATTTCAATCAGGATTGTGTTAAATCTGTATGGTAGTTTGGGAAGTATAGCCATTTTGACAATATTGGTTCTTCCTACCCAGGAGCAAGGGTATGTCTTTCCATTTTTTGATATCATCTTCTATCTCCTTTTTCAGAGTGCTATAGTTTTCAGAGCAGAGGTCTTTCACCTCCTTTGTTAGATTGATTCCTAGATATTTTATTTTTTTGGGTGCTATTATGAAATTGACTGACTTCCCAATTTCTATCTCAGTAGGTCTACTGTTTGTGTGTACAAAGGCTACTGATTTTTGAATGTTGACCTTGTCTCCAGCTATGCCACTAAATTTGGCCATTAGGTCCAGTAGTTTTTTAATTGAGTTTTTAGGATCCTCTAGATAGAGTATCATGCCATCAGCAAATAATGACTTAACCTGTTCCTTTCCTATCTTTATTGCCTTTATTTCTTTCTCTTGTCTAATTGCTGTGGCTAATATTTCCAGAACTATATTAAACAGAAGTGGTGAGAGAGGACATCCTTGTCTAGTTTCTGATCTTAGTGGGAAAAGTTTCAGTTTTCACCATTTAGTATGATGCTGGCTGATGGTTTCTCATAGATAGCTTTTATTAGTTTGAGATAGAGACCATCTATTCCAATTTTCTGTAGGGTTTTGAACATAAATGGGTGTTGTATTTTGTCAAATGCTTTTTCTTCATCAACTGAGATGACCATATGGTTTTTGTCCTTGAGTCTGTTAATATAGTGTATCACATTTATTGATTTACGTATGTTGAACCATCCTTGCATCACTAGGATGAATCCAACTTGGTCAGGGTATATAATCTTTTTGATAATTCTCTGTATTCTGTTTTCCAGTATCTTATTGACGATTTTTGCATCGATGTTCATTAAGGATATTGGCCTGTAGTTCTCTCTTTTGGTTGGGTCTTTCTCTGCTTTTGGAATCAGGGTAATGGTTGCTTTCAGGAATGAGTTTGGGAGTACTGCTTCCCTTTCAATTTCATTAAAGAGTTTCAGAAGTAGAGGCACTAAGTTTTCTTTAAAAGTTTTATAGAATTATATAAAAATTATATAGCAGTAAAACCATCAGGTCCAGGAATTTTCTTTGTTGGCAGGTTTTAATTATATTTTCAATTTCAAAGATTGATATTATGATATTTAACATTTCTATATCTTCTGTATTCAGCTTTGGCAGTTCGTATGTGTCTAGAAATCTATCCATTTCTTCTACATTTTCTATTTTATTGAAGTATAAAATTTCAAAGTAAGTGTTTATTATCCTCTGGACTTCCTCTAGGTCAGTAGTAATTTCTCTGTTCTCATTCCTAATAGTATAGATATGAACCTTTTCCTTCCTTTGTTTAATAAGGTTGGCTAAGAGTCTATTAATTTTGTTTATCCTTTTGAAGAACCAACTCTTCGATTCATTGATTTTTTTGTATTGTCTTCTTAGTTTCTATTGCATTAATTTCTGCCCTTATCCTTAAAATGTCTTGCCTAGTGCGATCTTTGAGTTTGTCTTGCTCCTCTCTTTCTAGTCGCTTGAGGTTCAGCATTAAATTGTTTATTTGAGCTTGCTCCGTTTTCTGGATGTAGGCCTTCACAGCTATGAATTTTCCTTGTAGAACCGCTTTCATTGTGTCCCATATATTTCTATATGTTGTACTGGGGTTATTATTTAGTTGTAAGAACTGTTCAATTTCTTCTCTAATTTCTTCTGTGACCCATTGGTTGGTCAACAGAGTGTTGTTCAGTTACCATGTGTTTGTGAGGATCCTGGGCTTTCTTTTCCTATTCACCTCCAGTTTCAGGGCACTGTGGTTCCACAGAATACAAGGAATAACTTCAAGCCCTTTGCATTTACTTAAACCTGTTCTATGAACCAGCACATGGTCTATTTTGGAGAATGATCCATGAGCAGCTGAGAAGAATGTAAATTCTGACTTTATGGGGTGAAATACGCTGTAGGCATCTATTAAGTCCATTTGCTGAAGAGTCTGGTTTAGCTCAAGTATTTCCTTATTGACTTTTTGTCCAGTAGATCTGTCTCTTTGTGACAGTGGGGTACTGAGGTCCCTAATATTATTGTATTGGAATTTATCTGGTTTTTCATGTCCATTAATATTTTTTATATAGTTGGGTGCATTAGAATTCAGTGCATAAATATTAAAGATTGTTGTTTCTTTCTCTTGCATTTTTCCCTGTACTAAAAGATAGTGTCCATCTTTATCTCCCTCTGTCAGTTTTGGCTTGACGTCTTCTGTCTGCAAATAAGATCGCCACTCCTGCTTTTTTGCTTTTTCCTGTAGTATGGAGTATTGTTTTCCAACCCTTTACTTTGAGTCCATGGGTTTCTTTCTGAATTGGGTGTGTTTCTTGTGTGCAGCAGATTGTAGGATCTTGCTTCTTGATCCATTCTGCCAGTCTGTATCTCTTAATTGGCGCATTGAGTCCATTGACATTAATGGTTATGACTGATATAGGCAAATTTAGTGCTGCCATGTTTTCCTATTCTTGGCTCTATTATTCTAATTTTGCTCTTTTCCCATCAGTTTCTTGTTTTGCCCCATGGGTTGACTCAGTTAGGTCTCCTAGATTTGTAACTTTCCTTATTTTTCTCCAAGATATTCTTTAGAATGTTTTGGGGCACAGATTTCATATTTGTGAAGTTTTTCAGGTGTTTTTTGTTATGAAAGTATCTTATTTCCCCATCAATTTTGAAGGATAGTTTTTCAGGATACAACAGTCTAGGACTGGGGAGTTGTTTTCCTTTAGGGCTTGAAAGACTTCACTCCAGGCTGTTCTTGCTTTAAGTGTTTGAGCTGAAAAGTCTGCTGTGATCCTGATGGGCTCCCCTTTGTATGTAATTGTTTTCTTTTCTCTGGCTGCTTTCAGTATTTCATTCTTTTTTTTTTTTAATCTGGAACTTTCATAATATATGCCTAGGTGTAGATATTTTCATGTCATGGACATGTGGAATTCTGTATGCTTCATATATTTGTATATCCAGTTCTTTTCCTTTTCCTGCGAAGTTTTCTGCCATTATCTCTGTGAATAGTTTTTTAATGTCTTTAGCATTGTCTCCTACTTCCTCAGTGACTCCAATAAATCTTATGTTATTCTTCTTTGAATCATCTAGGAATTGTTGGATTGATTTCTCATTATCCCTTGACATTTTCCCTAAATTATACCTTTCCTGTTCATTGGCTGAGGTCCTGTCTTCTATGTCTGAAATTTGGTCTTCTGCCATATTCATCCTATTGCATAAACTTTTTCTTTCTTGACTTCCTGTACCTCTGCTTATAGGTGATTAAAAGGTTCCACTGCTTTTGCTATCTTGGATTCTATCAACTCCTTGATTTCCTCTTTAGCTTTGTTAATCATAGTGTTAACTGTCCAATATCTCTTCTTTCATCTCAGATGTCAGTTCTAATTTCCATGTTACTAGATCTGCTTTGGTTTATATTTCCAAAAACCCTGGAGACTGATCTTCAAACTTCTCTATTTCCCATCCCTCTGTGTTACCTTAGGGTGAGGATCTTTGCACGTGAGACTTTGAATGTTTCCTCATCTATGAGTTTTTGTCATTGCTGTTGTTTTTTGGCTTTGTATCTGCCCTGTTGTGTGGAGATGTTTGTTTCAAGTCTCTTTCAATCTAATATTAGGACCCTTAAAATATCAGTGTTTCCTGGGTTGTTCTCCTACAATCAATACAGAGTCCCAGATATGCTTGTGCAGTTGACATGGAGAAAGGCATGCTCCAGCCCCTGCGTGGCTGTGATGTCGCTGGCTGAGGTTTCCACAAAAACTCCCATGGCTAAGATTGTGCTGGCTACAACTTTTCTGGCTCTGCCCGCTGTTTTACTCATTCCCTGAGTGCACTTCCAGCGTGGGCCTGAAGGCCGGCAAGGCTAAGAGGGCGCTAACTGCGGTTTATCCATCTCTGCCCACTGTTTTACTGAGTCCCTCAATATTTTAGTTTTTTACTTGATTATTTTACTTAAAGGGAGGGAAACTTTTGGTAAAAGATGTAGATGGAACAGGTACAATAAACTGTGTTCTCAAAAACATCTAACACATTGTGGATAATTTAACATGGTGGTTTGTGATGCAGTCCCAGCTACTCTGTACCAAGGTGTAGAATCACTTGAATTCAGTAGTTCAAGACCAGCCAGATGAACAAGTGAAGACTGTTTCAAAACAAAACACAATGTGGAAAATTCTCTCATGCATAAACTTAAAATCATATGGTTCATATATCTAATTTTCTAATATAGTAGGTCCAATGACATATTTCAGAAACCTTGAAACACAATCACAGATCATTCCAGATTACAGAATCAATTCCTTAGCTTTAAATGTGTGTGATTATGCTTTAAAAGTGTTTGATTAAATTTAATAATCCTATAGTTGTTTCTGTCTGCTCACTGAATTACAAGGTGACCCATTCAAATAAAGAGAAAGATATATGGCCCCCTTGAGCTGAGAGGGCTGAATCAAAACTCAGGACCTGAAGCAAAGTGTCAAATGAAAACTCTGAGGAAGGAACAGGGAAATACTGAGGTACACAAGGCTGGGGTGGCCAGTTGGAGCCACAGCTCAGCGAGCCTGGCTCTTCTCCCAGGCAGCAGAGCTTTTCAGGTTCATACTGCTCAGCAACCTGATGTATTCTGTCCCCTTTTACTTCATTTCAAAAACTGCTTCTTACTTTTAATTGTTCAATTGGACAATATTCTTTGCTATTCTTCTTTATTACTTGACTGAATTTAATCTTTCAATTAATTACTGGAATTTGTGGGATTTTTAAAATAAATTTCATATCTGTATAACAGTAATCTTATTGTCACCTCACTGACTGTACCTGATTAACACCATCTATGGGATGCCTCTTTGGAAAATCTATACACTGACATCAAGTCATGATCTGTAGCTCACTTATGTCATCAGTTTATTTTTGCAATTCAGCTAGTGTACCAAGACACAGTGGTTCTGCTTGTGTCTCCATCCCATCTCTGAGCTGCCGCCCTTGGTTCACTTGTGGCCATTGAACCAATGAACATCGTCCCTGTGCTCTGGGCTTTGTCTCTCTCAAAGACATATAAGCTTATTTACAGCATAAATGTCCTCCTTTGGGATGCTGTTCCCTATGTTATTCTCTGTTTCTATCATGCCAACATTTGTGGGTTTATGTGTGCACACATGTGTAAGCATGTGTAGGTGTGGTACTGGGAATTTACCCAGAAGTCTTTGCACTGAACTACCCTCAGTTCTGTTTTAAATTTTATTTTTGTTTTGAGACAGGACCTCACTAAGTCATTGAGTTGTTCTGGCTGTGCTCAAACTTAAAATCTTCCTCCTGCAGTGTCTCAGAGGCATGCAACATTTGTTTTGGCTTTCCATTTGTTCAAAACAAATCTTTTATGACACTTTTGGTCAGTGCAGGGCAAAGGGGTACCAATGGAACTAGATGTGTTCTTAGGGAAGATATGATACTATTAATTTTCTGAAAATAACAATAAGTCTTGCAATAAAACCATCCTGATTCAGCAGAGGCTGGTGTGGGACACGTGAGATCTCACTCCAGAACTGTCCATATTTAGCACAGGCTGTTTTATGTGGTTTTCTTGGTGTGTTCTCATGATCTACTTAGGTTTCTTGCGTTACTCTTATCTTTGCACTGTATAAATATCTAAGGTAGAAGCATACAGTGGCAAGAAGCAAAATGTATGAGGCAAACAGACTTAGAGCTGGTGTGATTGTGAAAATAGCAGTACTCATGCTTCCAGACTGTCCACTTGTTTATTCTACTTCAAGATCTTGGAGGGTCTTATGGATGTGTTTGTATTGCTGTATGTTTTTTTTTAGTTCTGCAAAAGATATTTGCCCACAACTAGTCAAGCCCATTCACATTTTAGTCTCCAACTTACCACTGTACTTCCCGTGTCAAGTGGTGCTAGAGAGGCTGCAGTTATTGGTGAGATCTGAAAGGGGAAGTTGAGCTGAGAATAGCTTTAATGTGGTGAATGGGATGTACTTGCAGTTAGTTCTGTACATGTATTTGTAAGCTATCACTCGACATATCGGCATAACAAATATGCAGAACTAAAAATCATATCAAAATGTGCTCATAGCTCCCAGGTCCCAGGCTGGTGAAAAAACAGTTGTGAAATATACATAGGCAGGGGTAATCTACTGGAATGATTTTAATTGCCAAGCATGTAAAATTTTATGTAGAAAATCTGATTTTCATGTGCTTAGTCAAGAAGTTCTCCCTTCTGAATACATCTGATAATGTCTTATACACAATTAAAACCACATAGTAATGTAGTTTTTTCAGTGAAATAGTATAAAATTAAAGAATTTTGTGTTTTAAGGCATAAACTCTTAACAGTACTTTAAATGTGGAATATTTTTCATCCAGTATCATAACAAAGGAAAATCAATTTAATCAACCATGTTAGAGGACTGAAGTATCTTTATTCTCATCATTAAAACAATATAAAATCGTCATATAAAGAGATAAGGAATATGAAATTTAAAAATAGATAAAAGTATTATAGAATTATGTCTGGCATTTAATTAATATATAATGTGTTATTTTTCTGTTTTTTTTTCTGTTTTGTTTCTTTATGGAGTTTAACTTTTTAAATGCTTTATTTACAATTTTTTTCATGTCCTCAATACTTTATTTTTCTACTAATATTCATTGTCAACTTTGTATTTCGTGGTACAATCAGATTTACCACTTTGAGGATGTATATTCTGTGGTGTTAAGCACTTTGCCACTGTTGTGCAACAGTCTCCATTATTCATCTCCAGATTTGTTTTTCCTCTTTGAAATCTGAAATTCTGTGTCCACTAAACCATAACTGCCAGCTCATTCATCCCTGCACCTTGGCAAAGGTCACTATTTTCTCTGTGGACCTAACTTGTCTGCATACAATACTTGGTACAAATGGAATCACACTGTATTTTTCCTATTGTGTTTAGTTTATATCACTTAATACAATGTCAAGGTTCATCAATGCTGTGGCATCTATCATCTCTTTCTTTCGAAGCCTGAATAATGTCCAGTTGTGTGTGGGTATACGTGTGTGTGCATGTGCGTGTGTGTACATACATTTTAAAAGTCTTTTTATGTTTTAATAGACATGGTTGTTCCTATCTTTTGGCTATTGTGAATAATCCTACTGTGAGCATAAAAACCTGTTTAGTATCTGTTTGTGTTCAGTTTTCATTTCTCTTAGGCATTTCTCAAGTAGAATTGTTGGACTGGATGATAAATCTATGTCTAGCTTTCTGAGAAACTAAAACAACTGAATTTCTCACAATGGCTGTACCATTTCCCATTCTTCACATTTGCAATGCACAAGGAGTTTCCATATCACTGACAATGGTTGTTATTTTGTGGGGATTTGTTTAGTCATTTTCTCCTAACAGCTAATACCTATCTTTAAAAAATAATAGCTGTCATGTGTATTTTTAAAGACACATCCCCCAAAACACCTGTTATCCCCCAGACTTGGGTCTAAACTTCATGCTCACTATGGTAAATGGTCAATTAACTACCTCTCTCTGGTTTCATTTCTTCACTTGCAAAATAAGCATAAGCATGAATGTGTCTTTGGGGGTGCTTTTAGATTTTTGAAATAACATATGAGCAACTGTCAGCAGAGCACCTCCACTTAGAATGTAGTGACACCTTTCCATAGTACTTAGTTCACATCCTTCTCTTTTGCTGTTTTAATCTCCTCACTGATATTTTCAGCTTAGTGTAGAGCCTGACCGAAAGTTAGAGGTTTGTGACTGAAGGTGAATACAGGATGACTGTTTTGTACAAATGAATACAGAAGTTCAGACATTCTCCAGTAAAGAAGATCTGATAGTAAATCTCAGAATCATTTTGCTCTGTAATTCATTGGATGCAATTAAGTCCTTATCAATATAATAAAGTGTTTATGGTTGTCCTTCCTTAAAGTAGCTTCACTTATGCTTAGCAAATGATTTTATTTTTCTCATAAAGTTGTAAATCATCATACCTCCCTAGATATTACTTCAGACAAATATTTGTCTAGGGTGGACCTACCCAGCTATTGCTGCAAGATCGTGGTCCACAAAGAGCAAGGCAAGATTCACAGCTCATGACTAAAGACGCTGCATCTGCATGGCTGGTTCTACTCGAAAGAACTGCATCTGACAACAAAGCCTGCATGTTCAGGGGTCCTGTCCCCAGGCGGGCTGAATGAAGACACTCAAGTGTGACAGGAGAACTGTGAGGTCAAATTCAAATTCCTGGAAGTATTTAGAATGTATAAAAACATAAATTTGGCATTTATAAGAACCACTTAAAAATAACAAAGGCTTTCACTTATGTCAATTATATCATCACCTATATTCATGTCTTGATCTGATAAAATGAAATTTGAAATATGTATCTTTAACACTGATTAAAATCATCTCTGGGAAAAATTAAATAAAAATAAAGAATAATCAAGAAAAGGAAGAAAGCTTGAAACACAAATGAAAAGTAGTGTATCTGTCTACACATGTATTTTGGATTTTTATAAATCCTAGCCATTCTTTTAAAATACAGAAAGTTAAAGTTGCTTTGTATTTATTCCATATAAATAAGAAGCACCTCTACTTTTATAAGCAAATCAAGCCAGATGGACAGATTATCATGGAGTTCCATTTTTATAGAAATGAGATGATATAATATCTTACTGTCTGACCATGATTTCATCACCTAAGGTGATAATAAGGATTTCATATCTTTTATTTAAAGAAATAAAAAGGAACATATCCAAACATTTATAACTCTTTTTGGAAGAACTTCCAGGTCAGAGTCCTGTTAAACAAATGTCTAGTTGAGAGGATGCTCATTTGTTTTCCTCTGATTTTACTTTTCCATTGATAACAACTGTCATTGTGATTTGTATGCCTAGAACTCTGAAGAAAGTCTGAATCAAGGTGGCCTCCTTCGATTGCTTTTACTTAGCTGAAATAGACAGATTTTTAAACAGAAGGGAAACCCATACAAATAAACATATAGGACACAAGAAGCGCAAATCCTGACAGGCTTACCAACTGCAGATTTTATACATAATTTCATAGAAGAGTTCTGCCAGCTCTATATTGGTACCCAGTCTGTCATGAAGTGGTTCCACTTCACAGGCAGCTGGTCCAACCCTCACTCCTTGCAATTCAAGCCTGACTCCAAAAGGTTGGAGTTTTTGTTCAATTCTTATTTTGTATTAGTATATGAGTGGTTGCCATATTATCTCGCTCTAAAAAGCAATGATTTGCTAGACACCTTAACCCCAGTATCACCAAAGTCTAAAAATTCCAATTTATCCATAGAACACTTGGCTATTTGTTTAAGTTTAATCATTCTTCTTACATACAGGTCTCAATCTGTAGCAGTTTTAAAATCATAAATAAAGATAACTTCCAATCAATAAGGAGTAGACTAGCAGGTAAGTAATGAGTAGAGAACTCAAGATTGATCAGACACAATGCTGTGACTCCCATATTCCTCCTTCAGGTGGAGATTTAGATTATACTTTTAAAAGAGAACATTACTTTTGTTCCCTAATAATTGAAAAAACAAAAAGCCCAAGGCCAACCAACCATGGACCTATCCATGACCAGTTCAATTCTCTCAACATCTCAAACTACAGTACCTATTTTGTTATGAGGGGCCCAGAGAAATGGTTCTAGCTAAAAGTCTACCTTTAGTGCCAATTACCAATGTGTAACATTCTCTTGCTGGAAATATTATCCCTTTGCTAAGGTCTTCTGTGTTTAAAATCACCATGTAAAAATATAAATGGGATTGAGAAAAGTTAACACTTCCAGACCTTTTCTACCATTAATAACTGGGTGAAAATTTCTTTCAAAGTGGTTAACTAGCCAAGATAAGACAAATTTGGCTGAGATTAGATGAAGAAGTGTGTTCTAGGGAATTAAGAACGGTTTCCAAAGTCCACTAATCAAGAGACAGCATTCAGCAGCAGCGAACTTGCAAAAGATATCAAGCAAAATGAAATTTATAATAAAAAATGAGGTAGAAGGGCAGAGCTATTTCACAGATCTGTCAAACAACTGCAATCTTGACCTCTGGCTTCCCTGAAATAATAGCTTTCAAAAAGCAAACATGTTATTTTAAAGTGATTTCTGGCATGGCCATGCAGTTATGATGTACAATTTAACTAGAATAAGGGAGAACTTCCAAGGCAATGCCCAGAGATCGGGGTCCAAGGCTATGAGAGGAGAGAAGTGACTAGTTGTGTAGAAATTTTCTTAGTTGCTCTGGTCTGCCACTGAGCTACAGCCATCAAACCCAAACTACAAAAACAAAAAAACAAAAAACAAAAAACAAACAAACAAACAAAAACAAAAACAGAAAAAAACAAAAACCCTTTTTCTGAACTTCCCTGGAGAAAATACATGACTTCCAAATCCTCCCCTTGCAACTCTGTCCAGAAGAGTGGTATTAGTCGAGTGGAACAATCTGCTCTAGTCTTGAGAGGGGCAGTCTTAGGAGACATGATGGCGGCAAACCTGCAGCCTCTTGTTTGCAATGACCAGTTCTCAGATCATCTTGGTAAGAGGACCTTGCCCTGCAAAGATAGTATAAAATTACAATTCCATGAAGTTTTCTTTTTTTAAACAACTTCCTTTTCCTTAAATAAGTTTAATTTTTAAGAAAGATGAAGGGCCAATCTTAAAAATAATAAAGGAAACTTCCAACAAATCTGTACTGTGCATGCCAATTTCCTCCTCACAATCAACACAAGGGTATTAGGTTGCTTTATTAAAAAATAAAATTTCCACATGCTTAAAGAAAGCAAGTGTCACAACTAAAGACAGACAGAAGCCTTTTTATTCAAATGGAATTTCAAAGTATTCTGTCTTTTCCTTGCTTTCAATATTTTTTGGTCCTATTTCCTACTTTGAGTATCTATCAAGTGGAAATCTGTCATTTCTGACAAAGGGTATGAATCTAAAGCAATGATTCTCTAAGACCAGCAACATCAACATCACAAAAGATTTGCTAGAAATGCAAATCCTCAACTTCCTAGACATCCTGAGTTAGAAACCCTGAGGCAGGGCTGGGCAATCACTGTCTCCTGAGATTCAGGAGAGTCTGATGCACGCTAATACCTCAGAGCCACGATTTAGAAGCACAACGCAAAGATTTGCATGTGGTTCAGAGCTTGTGCCTAGATTTATTTTTCTTTTTTCAAACATTTAATTTGAATATTTTCTCTTATGCCATTGAGTTAAAGTGAGAATCCCCCCCTTCCCAGTTTTCCCAAGCAAGTACATTTTTCTTCTCTCATAGGACTATAATTGTCCTGTAGACAGCATAATATAAAATAAATACCCCAAGTGTTCTTCTGGCTAGCAGATTTCCAATTTGACAGGGCAACAACATAACACTGAGAAAGTGCATAACCACTCTATAAAAACAATGTTCCAGGAGACTCAGAAACTGCAGAAACGCATTTTTTTCTCTTACAAGATTTAAATATAAGATCCTAAGAAACAATTCACACTATTTAAAAGTAATATATATTCATCCATCGTAATATGTTCACACAATATAGATGTAAATCAAGTAAAAATCAGTAGTCTCGCTCATCTCCCTTCCAATCATACTTCCTTCAAGGAAACAAATGTTACTAAATTTTGTTTATCTTTTGACTGTTATTTCACTGAATGTGTATTCTTGTACATGCAAAAACATTTAATATACAAAATCAGGATCATATTATGCTATTCCTCTGAAATTTGCTTTCTCTGATTAAAGTACTACAAGCACAGTTGCCAAGTATCATTATGTCATCCACTTTCCTCTGTAGATTATTTTAAAATTCCTGCTCTTACAGTGGTTCAGTTAACATTTTGTGTAAATATTTCCAATGATTCTTTTCAAAATTTCAGCAAAGTGATATCCTAAAAATGAGATTTTGGGGGCCCAAATCTATGTCTATTTATAATTTAAAGAAGTACTTAAACTATCCAGTGTAATATTTATGTTTTCACAAGTTATACAGTCAGTGTTCTACATTCTGCCCTCCTCTCCCTGATTTCTCACTGTTTTGGTTTGCACATCCCAACACAGAGGGCACCCCAAGCATTGTTTCTTTTGTGAGCAAAAGGCCAAAAGGCTTTCTCAGAAGCCTCAGATCTCTTGGTGCTCTGAGTAAGAAAGAGCCCACGGAGCCTCTTTCCCCCACACGTATTGACTAACAATAGTTCTGCTCCTGGGCTTCAGCGTGGACCTGCAAGAAATGGGGTACAAAAAGGGAAACCAGCTGGTGCAGTGGCCAATGCCTGTAACTCCAGCCCTGAGAAACTGAGGCAGGAAGATTACCATGAGCTTGGAATAACACAGTGAGTTCAAGGCCAGCACGAGCTATGTAGTGAGTCCCTGTCTTTAAAAATAATCACAAAATTTAAAAGGGAAACTGACAGAAGCCATTTTCTCCCCAAAGATTAAGAAGGATCTGCTGGGTTCTGAGCCTAAAATATCAGCCCTCCACCCACCTGAGATTTTCTGACTTCCATCTGGTTCTACAAACAATGAAAACTACACCAGTTTCTTCTTAATACTGCATATTTCGAAGGCTCCCTGGTTTTGCTTATTCTACCAGATGAATTTTGCAAGAAGGATACTAGCAAGAAAAGAAAACACAAATGTGCAATGTGATTGTTATCTTTCCCAATATCTTGTGTCGCTATGGTCTCAGTGACCTTAGTTATTTTCCCTGTATTAAAAACAAACCAGTAAGACAAAGCTATAGTGAAGGTAAAGAGGAGAGGATTTTAAAATATAAAAGTGAGCCAACCCTTTATAAACTTATCTAGAATAAAGCATAAGCCAGGAGTATAAAGTGATTTACCAATTCTTCAAAATGCTAATCTTGTAACAAAAGCCCTGTGTACAGAGGAGTAAAGAAAACAGTGGCACGGAGACAGACTTTGCTTCTCAGTCTGCAGTGTGAGAAATTCCTTTCGCTACAATAATATTAGAGAGGTGGTGTCCAGCCAAGCGGGGTTCACTTCCTTAAGTCATGGAAGTTTATCAGGTCAGGCAAAGTTTCAGAATCACTTAATCTCGCCTTTCATCATCCATTACGGCGGAGATGAAACTTTCTACTTCTAGATTTACATGTCTAGAATTTTTTTTATGATATTCTGAAATATGACACCTCTAAGCTTTATCCCCAAGAAATCACTTATTTCAGGAACACAGAATTGATCTTTGCTCCCAGATGATGCAATGTCATCTTTTCAGCTGATGTTACAACTTGATTCTGAGCTTCTTCCCCCTTTTCTAGATCGACAATGACCCAGCGAATCACTTTGCCTCAACGGCTCAGCCCCATTTCCCAGCTTTCTCAAAGGTCCCTGGCCAGTCTGACCACCACCTCCCTGTCTCTTCTTGGCTTTCTCAGTTGGAGATTTTCTCATCCTTCTCTTGACCACAGAAGGAGAGCAGAGGGCTGCCTTCAGGCCAGACAGCAGCTGTCCCTACCCATATCATGACTGAAAGCCAGCAGCCATCTCCACAAGTATCTCCCTTTCCACAGCCCCTCAGCTGACACAGAAGGGTGGAGGCTAATGCTCGGGCTCATTTGATACTGCTGGCTCTGCCACAATTTATCATCTATTAAAAATTGAAACATATTTTCTCCAGTTAGGAGGTTTCAGCTTTCTAGTGCTAAGATTAGATCAAGTCTTAGGTAGAGGGATGTTATTACTCTCCTAAGAAGCTGGCATGTTTTCCAAGGATGACATTTTTTCATAACTTACTGAATGAATTGATTTTGTTCATTTATTCTGGTGACAAATTAATGTGAACAAACCATTGCAGCCCACTCAAGAGTAAGCTCCATCTGGGTTGGAATAATAGAATTTGTAACCAAACAAAACTTGTTTGAACAAAATCAGTTCATTATTACATGTAATAATTATTTATCAAATACTTACTGAGAATAATGAAGGATTGGTCGGATTCTGTCTCTGGTACCAAGGATCACACAATTGATGGTGAGACGTTATAATACACATCACTATAGTCATGGTTTGAATGTGAAAAGTGTTATAAGAAAGATACGAAATAAATGCTATGGCGATGTAGATACCTCTTCCCAATTGGGAAAGTACGAATTTCATGAAAGATATCTTTAAGGAAACCCTGTACTCCCTCTTTATCAGCAGTTTCATTCATCTCAGCTCCAGCTACCTGCAATCAACTACAATTTAAAGATATTAAATGGGAATTTGCAGGAGTTAACAATTCCTAAGTTACAAACTGTGCATTTTTTCCAGTAGTGGAAAACTATGTGCATTTTTTCCAGTCCCATGCCATGCCATTCCATTCCACCTGGGATGTGATGCACCCTTTTGGCCAGTGTACCGACTCTCTATGTGCTACCCTGCCATTGGTTCCTCAGTGGCCCTCTGTCATCAGTGACTGTCCTGGTACCGCAGTGCTTGTGTCCAAGTAATCCTTGTTAACCTAACTCTGTGTCCCAATACCTACATCATTCACCTCACTTTACCTTACCAAGTAGGCAGACTGTCATGCTATTTTCACACAGCAGAGTAGAGTAAGATATTTTGAGAGAAAAATTATATTCTCAGAACTTTTATTATAGAATAGTTTATTTTATTATTAAGTAGTATTAATCTACTCTGCCTAATAAATAAACTTTATCAGTGTTGTAGTATAGAAATCTATGTATAGAAATCTATGATATCAAGCATCTTCTGTGGGTCTTGGAACTTCTCTCAATGGGAAGGGGGAGCAGAGATGACTGTACCCACCATCTGAGATGTACTTTCAATAGTAGGATCAAGTTTTGCAAGTGGTTGTGTGTGTTTGGGAGGAAAACCTGAGAAGTTCACATAAAAGACCAGCAAATACTGATGCCTGAAAGTGGGGAAAGAGTATAAACTTAGAGATGCCTGATAGTCCTGTGTTACTGAAAAATCAGTAACATAAAAGAAACTTCCAATACTGTCTAGAAAAGAGACTTGAGACCATAGCATGCTGGGTCTGCCCTCACCTTTCATGCCAGCAAGTGGGGAGCTCCTCAGTGTTGCAGAGCCATAGAAATGATCTAATTGGAACTGGGCTTTGGAACTATCATTTTCATTGCAGTGCTTGAACTGGATCTGAGAAAAAAAGGCTCAGGAAGTGCTGCCAGCTAGGATGATTTTCCTGTCAGCAGGTGAGAGGAAATGGCAAGGAGGGATGAAAGGAAGGAAGAGTAGGAGGGAGGAAAGTCAAAGGACTTTCGGAGATAAAGGTGATAGCATTCCTATATGGGAATTCAAGGAAGTGAGGAAGTAACTCCAGCTTTATGGGCCTAGCCCCTAACCCCTTATATGATGATACTGTTTTTACACCATATTGGAAGCAAAAGGAAAACAATCTCAAGTTCATTTGAAGGTAGGGAAGGCCTGAGTATGGGCAAGCTGAGCCATAAGCAGAAAGATTGAGTGGATGAAATTGTAGCTAAAGAAATCACATTTTCACAAATCACTTTGGAAATAAATCCACATTTTTAAAATAATCTGCAAGTGGAGTTCTTGATATTATTCAACATTTGCATAAATAGAAATATTTTTTATGTTCCTATGCATGAAACTCTATGGGTTGGAAGGAGATAAGCAAAAGTTTGTTTTAAAATCAACTTAGAAAATTGGAGTTTCTTTCACTAGCAGCAAAACTAAGGGGCTACCTAAAACAAGTCAATCTGGAAGTAGAAAAGGATTAATATAAATTGGAGAGGGTTGGTAGGATGATTGGAAAAGGGGAAGTAGAACATCATTTTCATTAGAGCATGCTCTGTGATTACTGTGTGTTCATTAAAAAGAAAAGAAAGCCTTGCTATAGGCAGGAACAAAAGAAAAGACAAGAAAAAAGAAAGGGACAAGGAAGGAAGAGAAAGAGAGTTAAGGAGAAAGAGAAAGAAAGAAACAGAGAAAAAAGTGAACAAAGCAAACATTTCCTCTTTCCTTAAATTGTGAGTGAATGAATTGCTACAAAATAGCAACCTTGATGACTAAGCAAATCTGTGTAAACCTAAGAGCCCTAACAATATAAAAGTTACTCAAAATCAATCTGAATTACCTTTGTGCTATTGTGCCACAGGTGAATTAAAGGTGAAAGTTTACATAAATGATTTTATTGGCATCATTTTGCGAAGACAAAGATTTTCAGCTCTCCTTAATCACTTCTCAGTTATGTGTTCTTGACATCAAAACTGACATTTTCCTGAAAATGATATATTATCTACCAAGAACATTCAAGAGAAATAGCAGATAGCCATCTGTGGCCATACCACTCTGAATGCCCCAGATCTCAGGAGCTAAGCAGGGTCAGGCCTGGTTAGTATTTGGATGGGAGAATAGTAGATGGCCAATTTTTCCTGTTGTATCAATTACAAACAGTTGAATTAACCAGTGACATGCTTCAAAGACGCGATAAACTTATTAATTCATATTATTTAACTACCACTAAATTCTTGGCTACTTCACAAAGTCCTACCTATCTATCTATCTATCTATCTACCTATCCATCATCCTTCTACGTGGCACTAGGTATTGAACCTAGGGACTTTTGTGTGCTAAACACACACTCTACCGCTGAGCTATGCCTCAAGCCGTATATCACATATCAGAAATTAAAATCCCTCAATCTTTTTCACCTCAAGATGTAACTCATTTCTTTCAATATGCCATCCTACTCATGCCAATCCAATCATATGTATTGTTGAAATTCATCTTTTATCTTCCATTTGTCCTTTTTTCTCCTGGACACCTCATCAATCACTATCTCCAGTCTCTAGCATTACTCAGTGAATTTTTGAGAAATTTCCCTCTTCTCCCTATCTGTGTTCAGCTAAAGAATGGCCCACAGAGGTCTCCATATCCTAATACCCAGAACCCGTGAACACTGATACTCACAACTTAAAGTGGAAGTTTATTTTGGCTTACAGTGATCAGAGGATTGAGTCCATGGTCAGCTTGCTCAAAGGCAGAAATGGCATACAGAAAAGCATGGAAGAGGAAAGCTGCTCATGTCTCATGGTGGCCAAAAACAGAGAGATGAGGGAAGAACCCACTGACCCACTTCTTCTGACCAGGGCCCACCTCACAGCAAAACAGCACATTCAGCTGTGAACTCATCCACTAATGAGAACAGTGCACCAATGATCTTGTCATCTTTCGAAACCCTCACTTCCAAACATGTGAGACTTTGCAGGGAAATATTAGATCTAAATGTAACACTGACAACACCTTGAATTTAGCCTCTAAGATACATTTCAGACTTAGGACATCCAACAATGTCAAGAGAAGAACTTTATCCTGCTTTAAGAAGCTGAATTTTCAGTGTTTTTCTTTTTCTTTTTTTTTTTTACAGGAGCAATAGAAAGGGACTATAGTATTTTTGTGTATTATTTGCTATAAATTATAGGCAGGAAAACTATAGACTGATCTGAATCTGTTCAAGTGCAAGATCAACACGGACCTCTCTCCATCCCTGAGTTCCTCTTGGTTTGCAGCTCAGCATTTGTTCTTCTTTCAAATCTTCTCCACCCATTAAAACAAGAAAGGTCCTGACATCATCACGTACATTTCACTGAATCTTATTTCTGCTTGTGCTGAGCTAGTCCAGGTGTTTCTATTTTTAAGTATAACTTGAATTTCCCTAGCGCTCATCCGCCAAATGAAGTCACTGATTCACAGATCTGGCCTGTGGGACTGGCTTTTCATCCCTGTGGCCAGCAAAAACTTCACCCAGCAAGTCCTTGGAGCCCTTCACAGTGTTTCACAGGTTCAGAGACAAGCCTGCTCATGTCCCTGCAGCTGGCCTTGCTGTGTGCCCTTTCTTACTTCAGAAGCCATTTTAAAAGGCCCTGCACTTTCTGTGTTGGTTTCTGACGACCATAATGGGCGTGCGGCTCTCCTGGCTGCAGTATGATCTGTGGGTGCTTTCCCGAGTGTGCGGCTTCAAGACACCAAGGCGTCACTTCTTTCTGTTCTCACAGCATTTAGAGTACTGTGTCGTGCCAGTTGTTACAATGTCATCTGGGCCCTCAAAGCCGCTTTGCTTTGGCTGCTGATCTCACCAAATCTGTCCTGAGGAGAATTCTGAATTCTACCTTGTTTTGCCTTTTCTTTGTAAAAGAAAAGAATGTTTTTTTATACGGGGAAGGTCTTTAATCTTCACTTCCATTCTCAGTCCATTTTTTCCTCTTTTGAGGTGATGATGACCTCCTGAATTTGGTCATTTCATTTTTGAAGTATATCATCACCACACAATATGAGTCCATCCTTCATTGTTCACGGTTAGGCTTACTTGACACTGTACGTAACTGTATTGTGTTATCCACATTGTTCTCTAGTGCAGCTTTTTGGCTTAATTATATTTCTGAGATTTATCTATGCTAATGTACATCACTCAGTTTATGATATAATAATGTCCCACTAGTCCATTATCTATTGGTTGATATTTACATTGTTTCTAGTTTTCAGCAATGTACTACTACAAACAATGCTTTCATATCTTTTTTCCTCAAAAATAATTTATATCAATAATAGGTGTTAAATACACGAGACAGTTAATCATAGAATTCACCAGAATCAGTAGCAATGTATTATTGTTTTCTTGTTTATTAAAGTTCAAAATAAACTATTATAACTGTGAAAATAGGACTCTATCTGTATATTTCTTGACTATTTTCATAAAACTATGATTAGTCAAAATTTCAAAACATTTCTAAATGAATGAATAAATAAACTCCCTTAGTCTCCTTCAAAGACTAATAGTGAACCACAGGATGTTCATAATGTGCAATTTCCTCTGTTCCCTTCCTCGTGACCCCACACTACCTTTGTCCTTCTCTCCCCAACCCTCTGTTCAGGTACTTTACAGCCTCCTGATGGTTTTATTTCAGAGGTCCTTTAGAACTTAGGCTAATGACACTCTATTTAACTCCGTAAGTTGTATGAAATTTAAGGTGCCAGATGGAAAGCTTTGGGGGTCTCAGTCTTTTTCCCTTGAGAACTCTGTGGGGATTCTTATATGAACCTACTTCTTTCTCCTGCTCCCTTCAAATTCAAAATAATACAATGAGTGTGAGTCTTTCTTGAGACATCGCTTCTCATGGTCAGTAATAGTGTCTGACAACTACAGTGTGCTTAGCAGGTACTAGACACCTGGCATGAAACATCATCAACTGACACAGCGATCCTCCACAGTAGGGTACTTTCCCTCCATTGTTAGATGAGAAACTGGAGCTTATGGTTGTGCAGTAACTGCCACAATATTATTTGTAGAGCAAACACAAATTTGATGTATGACTCACTTGCCACTTGTGGCTGACTTGATGGTCTCCAGGTGATAACCACAGTTTCTTTTTGTTGACACACTTGAACCTAAACTTCCGGCTCACAATTTTGTACCTCTAGGGCTGAAATCTAAAAACTTCTGGAAAAAAAAGACAGTTTTTTCTGCAAAATTTTTACCCAGCTTGACTTGAACTCATCTGAAGTCAAATCTGACCCAAGCTGATATGAATTACTTCTAGTCCTTATTTATTCTACATAGTATCAATATTTGCGCATTTTACTGCAGAAAAATGATCTTGTGTTAAACTATACAGTGCTCTCCAAGATTCTTTAAAGAGAATGATTTATGTAATTTAGCATTTATGTTTTATTGCCTTTATAAAATCTGAAAAATTCTGAATTCAGAAGCCTACAAGGGTCCAGAGATTTTAGATTAGCAATTGGAAAACTGTAATAGGGGTTTTTTTTTGTGTGTGTGTGTGATTGGTTTTATAGTTTACAAAGCTTTCAAGGTTTAAAAAAATTCTCCTTGCTTTTCCTCTAACACATTCAGAGGAATGTAAGAGATTTTTTTGTGTCTTCTTTAAAGCAGTTTTATTACTTGGTTTCAAGTTATGAACATCCTTGAGCCCAATGGAAGTTCAGGTTACTTGGTGTTAGAAAAAGATATTTAGTTTTAAAATTAAATGAAATGAAAATGGAAGCAACCATTTTAAGTAAGAAGCATTAATATTTACTTCATTAAAAGACTTTAAATATCAATGTTCCTAAAATAATAGCTTAGAAAAATCCTAAAATAAATGTACCAAATAAATCCAACTATTAAAATATATTCTTTTTAGTATTTTTTTCTGAACTGTGAATAAGGTTATGAAGGTCTCTTCCTTTTTTTCCATGGTACATTTAGGTTTACATTATGATTACATTCAACATTGAGAATTCGTGGCTAAACATGGTGCATGGCTATGAAAAGTAAACCATTTTTCTGGAGAAATACAAAACTGTGAAAGAACAAATTATGCTCTATCCAAAGTGGACTTTGTGTATATTATGTTTCCTCCCATAGATGATATATACCACTTTTTAAATCCCCAGGACACATGCAAAATGTGCTCTTTTCAAGATATTGTAACCTAATTTCTGGTTACCATGATGCATTAATAAAATCACCCACAGGGCCTGGTATTTAGCTCAATGGTTCTAGGTTCCTCCTTGCAAGCACAAGGGTCTGGGTTCAATCCATGGTAACCACATTCAAGAATGCCAGGCATGGAGATTCACACCAACAATCAGTACCACATACCACAGTGCCAGGTGTGGTGGCTCATGCCTGTAATCCCAGCACTTGGGAGGCAGAGGCAGAAAGATTGCTGAGTTCGAGGCTGAGTTCAGCACTAGCCTGAACTACAAAGCAATACCCTGTCTCAATAAATAAATAAATAGAATCACCCACAATTGTGAATAGAAAAAAAATAAAGTAAAATATAGTCTTAAAATAGTGAATAAATATTCAAAACTATAAAAAGTACCTTGCATGTGTATACGTATCAGTTCTCAATTTGTAGAGCATTTTACTTATCTGATTTCATACATAATAACAATTATAAGAAATTCGCCATTTGCTTTGGCACAGGCACTTTGTACTTACTATTGCTTGTCTTCACAATTGTGTCATGTGGGTATTTTCATTTCTGTCCTATAGATGAAGAAACTGAGATTCAGTGAAGATAAAATATTTGGTTTCAATTACTCAAATCAAGGGTTGGATGAAGGCATGAGCCCCGTGTCCTCACTGCTCCATCACACCTTCTGAGGCCAATAATATTCCTCATGAGTGGAGTTCGGGGAGGCTGGGTACAAAGCATTTTCTTACTACCATTTTATTTTTTAGTAATGTTATATGATAAAATTTAATGTGCTTTTAATCTGAAAGTTACTGTTTGTGTTATTAAGTCAAAGGCACATGGGAAATGAAATATTAGCCCTGCCCTTCTGAAATGTGACTTTAAGCAAATGACACTCAGCCTCAGTCTGCTCATTTGTAATGTGAAGGTCACTACACATGCCCCACATGTTGACCTGGGCATTGTGTCAAATGTTGGAAGAATTAAACATTAAGGGCAGCTAAGAGAGTTTGGGCAGGCAGAAGGTCTCCATCCCTCAATACTAGGAAAAGAAAAAAACAAAAAACCTTGGTCTGCAATTCACTGCTGTGAATAGCTTGATTCAGACAATGCATTTGGTTTTGAGTTATGTTAAATTGAAATAAAATATTTTCTTGCATTTTGTCATTTAAAATGAACATATATTTTAAATTTAAAAAATATAAACCTCTATAAAGAATAAATGCAGAAGGGACATTTGGTAACCACACTAACCTTCAGAGTTTCTTTGCATGTCCCTCTTTTACTTAAATTAGAGAAAAACTCCTTTAAAGTGTATTTCTTCCAGTTTGTGTGTATCAGCCTTTCGCTCACAGCTCCAAGTTCCTTTGTCACAATCAGGAAGCTAAGCACCCTGATGTGTTGTGTTTCTTGTTCTGTCTCTGTGCTCAGAGCATTCATTTCCTCTCTTCATATGAAATGCAACAGTGTTTCAGAGTGTTTTTCATCAGTACCTAGCCCTTCTGTCTTATTTTCCCATTGCACCTGATTCAGAAGGTCTGGAAAAATGTCTTCTCTCACCTCAGAGACTTCTACAAGTGGCCCTAGCTTAAGGCCAAAAATAATGTGAAAGTATCCCTTGTCCTATAAGCTATACTCTTCCTTTTACTTTGTATATCAGTACTTTGTATTCAGTATTTTTAAAAGTACTACAAAAACAGAAAATTGTTTCAAGTTTTTTATCTTAGCACATTTTCTGGAAGCAAGAATGGACTTCTCTGCTAAGAAGTGAGATGGTAGATTTGTATTTCACTATCTTTTTCTTCCTGTCAAGATCACTATTAGAATCTAAGTAAATGTAGTTGGGAAGGAAAAAGTAAAATCATAATTTATTGGGCATTTATACTACCTAACTCCTTTTCTTTTATCCAGTAGCAATTTCCTAAGTATCCAGTACAATATGCTAATAATATCAATACACCATTAGTGTATAATGACTAAAACAATTTATATATCTGTTAATCAGGGAATGACTAAAGAAACATTGCTACACCATAAAATTGAATATTGTAAGCCAAAAAGAAAAGCACTCTTTAAATTATGGGGCCCAATTTGAAGATAATATTAAGCAGAGAAAATAGGAATCACACAATTGGTATAGTATTGACTTGTATTTTTTTAAAGGGAGTAAATAATGCATGCAGTTATCCCCAAGAATATGTACTAAGTACCTCTTTTTAAAGTATGAAAAATATTGATAACTTACATTTTGTTTAAAACACTAGGTGAGAGAAATATTTTTACCCCTTTGCATCTTTGAATTTAGAACCACATAAACATGGTACCTACTTTTAAATATGATTTTAAAATAAATTGAAATGTCAGTGCATGACTTTTCACATAGTGTGAGAAACTCAGGCTGTGCAAGTGCTGCCCGAGCCAGCTAAGTTACAAGTGCATAGCTCCTGTTAACATGAGTGCGATGTACAATTAATGCCTCATGTTCATCTAGCTTTTGCTTTTCTCTCATTTGGGCCAGATGATCTTCCCCTCATTCCAGACCACTGGACAGTGTTTCATTTTGTCTTGATGTAAGCCATCCGCCCTCCCCTGCTGTGGGTTGGGCCCCTGGATAGTATTTCTCCTAAGCATTAACTCAGTCTCTGGTCCAAACTGTTACTTGAGGCTGAACTCAATTAACAGCATCAGAACAATGACAAACATAGGAGAAGAGGGGTGTGCGCCAGTGGCTGAGCTGAGCTGCAGGCAAAGAATGGACAGAGCAGGAAGATGAGTTCTGAGATGTGCAGAGTCAGCACCTGTAATACAAGGCTCACCAAGTCATAAGCAATGCCTGGGTCTAGGGTGGAGGATGAGGGTGAAAGCCCAGAAAGCTGAGTTATTCTAGCTGACATAGAACAGAACACAGGCCAGACATAAAAGTATAAGTCTGATTTCAGGCTCACGCAAATCCAGCTTTCTTAAAAGATAGGCTCACTTGACCCACTCTGGGATGTCACTAATTTTTTCCCACATTTTCTTTGAGCACGTTTTCTGCAGAATTCTGCCAGTAACACTGGTGACATGTAATAGGGGCCAAATGTGATTCTCTCTCCTTCCTCTTTCAGTGATACCTACCTCAAGTTTTATATCTTAGGAAGCCATGGGTCACTGAATTCAAACAGAATTCTCCATGCATCACCTGGAAATGACTCGAAAGATTTGAGTGCATCTCTGATGTGAAAGTTGGAAGGCTGGTGGTATTAATGGAAGTGTGTAACTGTGAGTTACAAAATCAATCCATAGCTAGTTTCAACATCCAGAAATCTCAGTGCCTGAGGTAGTGTCCAATGCCACAGCACTATTTTGTAGTTCCTTCTTTGTATGGGATGATGGGATTAAATTGTGCTCAATTTAGCTAAATCTACACCCAACTGTTCAACTCCACTGTCAGTAGCTACATTTTAATTCTCCCAAATTTAACAGCCATGTTAGCTGTCTTTCAGATAGAACAACTTCTCGTAGGTCTTTACATTGGTCCAACAATGGCTTTGCAGTAAAGAGTACATCTAGGGTCCTTGTCTTTGGGTTCCCCACAGAGGTAGTGAAAAGAATTTGGTTTCTGAACTTGCTTTGAAAGAGTCAACTAGGAAGGAGACTGGGAGCTGACCGTAAATCAGTTGCTTTAGGCCAGACACCTGCCCTGCCAGTCTTAGCTACACACAAATGGAAAGATGGTGATCTAGGATTACTCCAGGGTAATGCCAGTGGCCAGAGCACTGAAAGGTCACATCTATTATCGTTGGCATTGCTCTTCCCACTGGGCTGCTTTCTGAGTAGATGTCATACTTGTCTTATACACAAGGCATGTCCATCACGCCAGAACATTGCTTCAATATTTGATCTAATCAAAGGTACCATCTCTTCCTTTCCTTCCAATTTCAGCATATCTAAAGCTGCTTCTAAGAGATGATTCCTTTCATCTTTACCACTCCAACTTTGCAATATGGGGAATAGAATCCTTATGCAAAGTTTCTGGGTTCCCTTCTGATTTTAAAGTTAAAATGATTCTTTTAAAAACCTTATGTTAACCAAAATAAATGGCACAGTCAGCCCCAAACCCAGAAGTGGCTTTAGGTAAATAGCCAATGCTCCCTTGAGGAAAAAAAAATCCACTAGACTTTACAAAAAAATACATTCACCAACAATGAGAAGTGGAGGCAGGACTAGAAAAACAATTTTAACACACATACAAAAATAAATAAATATGATAGAATAGCAACAGCTGGTGCCAGAGGCAATAACTACACAACAAAACCCTATCCAATTCTGCAGTGGAATTTACAAGGACTCTTGGAGCTTTCTGCAAGAGCAACAAAAGATCGCATGATAAGGCGTTCAAATGTGAATGCTGGCTGGCTAGCAAGCCTAGGAATTACCAACAAGAGCCTTTGAGAATGCTGCCAGAAATTCATCTTTTCCAGATCAAACCACTGCATAAAATCAGCCTTATTTGTTGTTGTCCTCAGTCAGAAGCTTCATTTTAAGTACAGCACGGTTCTTAGCCACAAGCACCCTAAGGACTTCTTGGACCCCGTGGGTCTTCATTTTAAAGCATTACTGGCATGACCCTGGAGGTGTTTTTCCTGGAGTTCTTTCTCACCAGACTGGTTCCGGCTGCCTCCTGGGTGATGATGGAAAACCAAGGCGCTGGCCAACATGTCATTCCCTCATTTTGTAATCCTCAGGCAGTTGGACAAAGGTTATGTGGAACATTACCAACAAGTTAAAGACATAGACTGGATAGCCTTAAAGGAATTAGATCTACTGTGGCAAAACCCAGGCACTCTATATAAGCAGCTCCAGCACAGGATCAGATGAAATGAGGGGAAGGCCACAAGGACCCTTTTTCTTAGTACCATTTCACTTAGATCTCTGGAGTCTGCGAAACCAGGGCTTCATTTAGAATTATTGCCTAAGCAGCTTCTCCAAAGGAACTCCAAGAAACCAGGGGAGACAACTCTGTGCTCTTTCTCTGAACATTGTGTCTCAGGGAAGAGTCACCTCGTGTCTTTTTAAGAATTTTTATATTCCTCACTTGCTTCAGCCAAAGCTCTCTGAGAGAACTACTTATTGTAATTTAATGCAATCAGGTAATTCCCCTTTGCCTGGAACAACTTGAACAAAATCAGAAAGGAGAGTAGGATATTCAGAATAAGATATGACTTCTGTCAACTAAACAAATTACCCAAGTACTTCATAGGGGAATTGCATAAGGAGACAAAACCAAGTAGGACTTTCATTTAAATATTGCCTGTAGCTAAGAAGATACCAATCTTTTCTGAAATCTTGTTGTAAGTATTCTAACTCAAATTTGGAAGGGAAGAGGATCTATGCAGTTGTCTTGTGTTCTTTACTGCTAAGACTGGAAGAAGTAAAGTAGATTTTATGGAACTGTAGAAATATGCATTAACCAGCTGCACTAGTGTCAAGGAATATAAAACATGTATAGCTTGATGTCTCCGCAAAAATGTGGGAGGGAGGCCACTGGAGAAACTTCAGTAGGGTAGCCTAGATAACTCCGGGGGCCAGACAGATCAGCTTGGAGACCCAAAAAACACAGTACACATTTGTGGGGAAGGGAGGATGACCCCTATCCCACCACTAACCCCTAGGGACAAATCCAAGCCTTATCTATTTTATAGGATCCACAATGACTATTTTGACTATTTTATGGGATCCACAATGACTATTTCATTCATATGAATGAACTCTTTTGCGATAATAAAGTAAAAAGTGATGAAAGAAAAGCTGCTGTTGATTTGATCTTGCAGGTAATTTACCATATGAAAAGAAAAGATTTGACATTATAGTTCTAAGGCTTCCATGCAACTTTGAACAAGTGGCTTATTATTCTGATCTGCAAAATCTTTTCTTATAATTCATTTTGAAATGCAGATGCTGATATTTGGACTAGCCTGATGACAAGCTTTATAAAAGTTAGACATAAGATCATATGAATAAAATTATAGTGGGTAAAAATTCCCCATTCTATGGAACTATACTGAAAGAAAATACTTCTTTTTTGAAAAACACCTGTAATAATTCCATTTATTTCTGACTCCTCTAAAAACCCCTAGAGAGTACTATGCTCCATAGTTTTAAGGCTGATTAGCTAAAATGCTTCGCCAATCAGTCTTGAAACCTCTTGCCCAGCCCTGTATTGCCCTTTACTCTCATGGCACTAATTTCCCCCATCCTACCCAACCACAGCCCATGGGGCTTCTATTAGGATTACCCCACCCTCGGAGCAATAAACGATATGTTGCACTGTGCTTCTGCTATTTGCCTTTATCTCAAATATTCGTGTAAAAAAGACTTTAAGGCAATTTATTAACTCAGATTCACACAAATCAGTACTAGCACTTCTCAAAGAAATTGGGAAAAATAGATAATTCTATAGTCAGTTCTAAGATTAGAGCAATGCTTATGCAAAGACAAATACGGTAACCGAGTGTTGTCTGGTAGTAGAAATATTTTACATGCAGAAAGTTGTCATTTTATTTACCCTGCTTTTTCTAAGGAAGTCCAAAAATAAGCGGTAAATGAACTGTTTGAACCAGAAGTTTGAAAAATGACTTATCAATCAAGGGCAGAGTGCACAGAAACACAGTAAAATGATTTGTTTTACTGATCTTAAAAGAATGAATAAGATACATAGTGGGTTAACATCTATATTTCACTTTTAGTTGTTAAGGCTTTCTTTTTTCTTCACAGCTATTTTCATAGAGGCCATTTCCAAGATTTAGGTAGGAAAAATTTGCAGTGCTGATTTAGCAGCAAAATTCATAATAGCTAAATCATGGGAGTGGCTACACTTCCATAGAGAGACGAATGGATAAAAATGTGTGGCGCTTCTATGCAAAAGAGTACTGCTGTGCCATAAAGAAGAACAAACAAGTCATTTGTGGAAAAACAAGTGCAACTTGAGACCATTGTGTTAAATGACATTAATCGGATACATGTGCTTCAATATCATATGGTTTGGGCTGGGGATTTAGCTCAGTGGTTCCTGTGCCTACCTTGCAAGTGCAAGGTCCCAGGTTCAATCCCTGGTAACCACATACAACAATGCATACATATCATATGACTTATAAGAGAAACTCAAAATTATATGTAAAGAGTAAAATAAAAAATAAGATAATAGGGAAGAATAGATAGAACTTTTATAAAAGGGAAGAGAATCAAGAAATGCAGGGGGAAGAGAGGAAGAAGAGGGAGGGGATGAAAAGTGAATTAAGCTGTGCTATGTACATGTAGCAACTTGTGCCAGGGGATGTATTCATAATGTACTGCAAGCAGGTACTAAAGAAAAGGAAAAAAAATTCTCTAGAAAATATGAATTCTTAAAAGTATTTTTCCTCTAGAATTGTACATTAGTGAAATAATTAAAGATATACAAAACTTATAGGGAAAGTGTCAAAATTGCTAAGACACTGAGTTTTTGAGGTGGCTGCAAGAATGAATATGAAATGAGTGTGCTTCCTATAGGTGAGAGCATGGCAGGCAGATACTAAAACTGTGCGAAGGTGTTTGTAAAATGTCCCCTGGTGGTAGTAAAAAAATGGAAACATGGGGGTTTTAGGGTAGCTGGGGGAATGGGAAAAATTGAGAATCAAGTCATGTCATGTACTGGTACAAATTGTCAGTATTGAGTGTGGTCATGACATGTATAAAAAAATGTACCTATTTCACAATATAAATAAATAAAATTTCATAAAAATATCACCTGGGGATGTTTGTTAGAAGCAGAGATTCCTAGCCCTCATGTATAGGAATTTTGAATCAGTAGGTCAAATATTGCTTCAATATAAGTATACACTGTTTCAATATAAGTAGCACATTTGCCCATGTAACCTGACACTGAACAGCAGTCCTTAATGTAGATTATCTTAACCAGACCTAGAATCTTCCAAGGTGGATATTTACATTTCCATAGCAAACTTGAAAACAGATTGTTGTTTAGTGTTTTTAAAAAGTTAGAAATAATCTTTTTACTCATAAAATTAGCACTATGAAGAGCACTGAAAGGAAAAATATAGATATAGATATTTTGCAAAGAAGTGGCGATAGCAAGGAATAGAGGAGTAAGAGGATGAAAAAGAGAATTAAGATGTATTTTATGCATGCACCAGTTCCCCCACATAATATAACTGTTGTGAACTGCAAAAAAGTAATAATCAAAAACTGTAAATATATAAAAAAGGCTAGTAACTAACCAGCAAAATTTTCCCAGATAATAGTTCTCTGTGAAACAAGACACACAAGTGAGCAGTCTTAGCATTTAACCACACAGATGTAAGCTGTCAGTCTAGGCCCTAGCCCTAGCCCCAGCCACTTGACCCATCAGCAAGGATCACCTGTCCTGATGTCACCACAGCCCGTCTGAAGTCTGCCTTTTATGCAAGGTGCTGATTGGACAGCTTCACTTGCAGCCCACCATCCTGAGACCACAGGCAAGTCATGTAACTCTCTGAGCCTACACACTAATAATGCTTGTGCAGTTGGAGAATTTGGTCAAGGACTTACTTTCATTTAAATATGTCTCTTGAAAGTGGGGTCATAGAACCCTAGATACCTCCAATATATAACTAATACAAAGGACTTGGTATCTATTGGGCATCGAAATTGGCTAAGTCCTTTTTCACAAAAATAAGACATTGGATCACACACACACACTCACTCATACACACTCACTCATGCAGACGGGAATTTTAGTATCACTTTCAGGTGAATATGTGGCTGGTAATCTGCAAACTACACTTTAAGAAACACTAGATTGAGAAAACTTATATTTAGTTTCAGATGTATTTTATAAATATAGTCTTTGTTTAAAAGACTTGAAAAGCTAACAGAGTTACTGGGAAAATCAACAAAATCTTTTCAGCATAATTTTATGCTTTGACCTGCCCCCCAAAAAGAAAAATGAAAGATGTTATGACAAGATCACTGATATGACTGAATTTCACCTCCCTGAACATTTATGCTTTTGAACTTACCTCCTTTCATGTTCACATCTAGTTTAATCTGTGGCAAGCAAATACCTGTGATGCAATTGTTTGGATTTCAGGACACGTGCAATCCCTTGAACTATTTTGTTTTATATAATCATCTGTTTGCCTGAGAATTAAATATTCCACTCTTTCATGTTAAGGCTGAATATAAGAAGTTTGTGTAGCATTTTTTATGCATTACAAAGCATTGTGTATGTTTTCTTTTTAGAAGAAATGTTTTTAATTATGTCATTATTGTAGAAGGCTACATATATTCCCTAACTATGGAAAATAAAATGAAAATAGTATCTCTCTGTTTATTTTTCTTTTTTAAACATTTTAAGACAAGGTCTTGTTAATTGATCTAGGCTGGCCTCACATCACCAAATAGCTAGTATACATGCACGTATAAATACATCCATGCATAAAATCAATGTATCAGTTTAAAAGATAAATCTGAGATGATTCATTTAATCCTTCTAGCTTTGCCATTCATGCTGTAGAAAAGATTCCTGTTATTTTAGAAGTTCACAAACCTGTACTCTCAGAGTACCTCGTGTATCTTTTCAATTAGTCATTTTAGTAGAGCACTGCAGTCAGCTGCATATATTTAAGGTTTTCAAAACATGAAATCACAAGGCACAGTGTATTTCTCTGTGTGGATTCAAGCTCTCTGGAGAGCCGACTTGATTAATAAAAGATATTCGTTAGTAAATTTGAAAAATTATCTCAGAAATAAGGTGCTCCAAAACAAGAACTACAAGGATAGAAATTTTCTTTCATTGCAGTAGTATAAATCATGGAATGTTAAGTCATGGAATGTTAAAATTTCTAAGTAAAAAGTTCAAATAATGTTAGAAGAGTTAAATTTTGATCATATAAAGGGTCCAAAAATTTGACACTTCCAAGGACCAAAGCTCTCACTCTCACAGAAATGACTGACAGACACGGGTGGTCTCTTCATTCTTCTATTAATAGAACTGCAAGGGGAAAGATTCCTTCTCCTTAATGCTAATATGATCATGAGTTGACCTCTTGCCAAGCTCATTCACATGCCCACACATCAGTGTGTCGTACGTTCCTGGGCATAGATCAGTGCATTTGATTGGTCATAGTCCCTGATGAGCATTGTGCCGACTAAGACTTTATAGAAAGAAAACAGTTGAAATTAAAAATTATCATTTAATTGTTCTCCCTATAAATATTTATTGTGCATCACTGTCTTGCAAGCAAATGGCAAATGAAGAGAATACAAGGGCAAAAATATGGCCAATATCTTATAAGTGCAGAAAGTCATTTTAGAGATGACTATAAGTAGTAAGCAACTAAGCAAATAAAATCCATGTTGAATAATCCTTATCTAAAAAGCTCAAGATCAGAAGTACCTTGGACTTTAAAAGATTTTACAAATTTTGAAATATTTTTTAGAGGTTTTTTTTGGTTTTTTTGTTTTTTTTTTTTTTTTTTTAGACAGGGTCTTGCTTTGTAGTTCAGGCTGGCCCTGAGCTCAGCCTCAAACTCACATCACAGCAACCCTCCTGCATCTGCCTCCCGAGTGCTGGGATTATAGGAGTGAGCCACCACGCCCGGCACTGTGGTATGTGGTACTGGTTGCTGCAGGGCGTGAGTCTCCACTCCCAGGATTGTATGTGGTTACCAGGGATCGAACCCGGGTCTTTGCGCTTGCAAGACAGGCACCGGAACCACTGAGCTATATCCCTGGCCCAAATTTTGAAATATTTTTATAAATTTCCCTGGTTAAGTGCACTTAGCCTAAAATCCGAAATGCTGCAAACTCTTAAATTTTAAGGTGAATCCTGTCATTTCAAAACCCAAAATAACTTCAGAATGTCACAAATGCTTGAAGGAAGGTAATGATGGAATAGAGTGATTGGAAAGAAGAGGTCTCCATTGGGTTTCAAAGTCAGAAAAGTGATATCTTGAAGCAGTGACTTTTGACCCTGTGCAAAGATCTGAGTACAGAGCAGTTTGGAGAGTAGAACAGCAAGTGTAACATCCTAAAATGGAAACAAACTTGGAATAGACAAGAGATAGTCACTAAAACATAAATAAATAAAGTTGGTTTCTTATCTTGTTTTAAGAAAGAAAAAGGCCAAGTTAGAAGGAATGATAGATGTAAAATCTAGAAAACTATCCTACCAGCTAAGTTCCCCAATCAGAATTTCTAGTTATCTTAATGTGGAAATGTCCAGGCTAATAGCACCATTTTCTATGGCTCACTTTTTAGCTCAAAATAAGTTCTATGTTGTCACACCCAATAGTACAATTTCTGGAAGAGCAGAGAATTTAAGTACCAATGCAAAATTAGTGCAAATGTAATAGCCAAAAATGAGACTTGATTTTCACAATATACAACCCCTTGTTTTAAGGAAAGTATGTGCCGTACTTTGGGTGTTGAATTTGCCCTTAAGGTCCTTTGTATTAAAGATTTGATCTCCAAGGTGGTGTTTTTGGTAGAGATTGTGGACTATGACGGGGTGTGGTCTTATGGAAGGTCCTTAGGATTTTGAGGACATGTCCTTCAAGGGGATTTTGAACCCCCAGTGGTCCTCTTACTTGCTCTGTTTCCGGGAACATGAGGGGAGTGGTTTATTCCACTGCATATTCCCCCTCAAAGTGCTACCTCCTCCGAAGCCCAGAACAATGAGGACCCTCAGTCGTGACCAGGAACTCGCAACAGTTCTATAGCTTTCCCAAAGGCATGAGGTAAAACAAGCCTTTTATAAGTTAATTCTCTTTACTTTTTTTTATAGTAACAAGAAAATGACTAATACAGCCTAAATTCTGACAAAGTCACTTATTTCTATGGACTATAAGCACTAAAGAATAGCAGCTTTTTGGAAATTGGGACCTACATTCTCTCTTCTTTTATTCTTTCTGTACCAAAGAGTTATTTTTAACTTCAAATTTAAATTTGAAATTCATCATGATTTGTTTGCCTTCATGCATATTTGTGGCTTAACTTTAAAACACTAAAATAAGAATCAGGAAAATCTAAGGAACTGAAAGAAAAACTGTTCAAACAAGAAATGCTAAAAGGTCCTTAAGTATCGGGCCGGGGAGTTAGCTCAGTGGTACCGGCGCCTGTCTTGCAAGCGCAAGGGCCTGGGTTTGATTCCCCGGTAACCACATAACAATACTGGGTGTGGAGACTCAAACCCAGCAGCAACCAGTACCACATACCACAGTGCCGGGCGTGGTGGCTCACGCCTGTAATCCCAGCACTCGGGAGGCAGAGGCAGGAGGATTGTGATGTGAGTTTGAGGCTGAGCTGAGGGCCAGCCTGAACCACAAAGCGAGACCCTGTCTCAAAAAAAAAAAAAAAAAAAGGTCCTTAAGTATCATTTAAACATTGGTTTTAAAATCCAGTGAAACAGAAAAGGTTATTCTTTTTTGAAAAAATATGCTTAGGCACTAAAACATTCTTTAGCTAAAGCCAATTGGTATTAATAAAAATATATATAATAAACTATTAATTAACTTTAAAGTAAATGTCACAGTAAACCTGA
>PVIR01017952.1:0-34091 GCA_004026965.1 Petromus typicus
AAAAAATGAGAATTAAGTTGTGTCTTATACTGGTACAAATCCCCATTATGGAGTGCAATCATGATGTGTATATTTAATGTACCAATAAAGATTAAAAAAATTAAAAAAATAATAATTTAACAAGAAGTGTAAGTTATAATAAAAAAAGATACTGGCTGTTTTATTCAATTACTTTGATCTGCAGAAATACATGCTTAATTAATAAAGTCAGGCCATAATCATTTATCTTGTAATGAAAACCTTTTATGGATAGCCACTAATGAAGACCAGACTTTGCCTTTCCAATTATGACTGTCACACAGTTCAGGAGCAACCTGCGTGATGACGGAGAGACAGGGAGATGCCTTGTGCTGTGTGGTCTGGAATTGTCATTACACCTCCACCTATCAATTATGTTGCCCCAAGGTTTATTAATGACGTACTTATCAAATATTCATCGTATGGCACTAACATTTAAAGAATGTGCTCTACTGAGCCTAATGGATCTGGGCTTTGACTGCTGGTGTTATTTAGTGAATTAATTCTAGGGAACACTTTGAAATATTGTAATCAGAGCTGATATAATATGTCATGTTCTACAAGAACCAAGATGCTCTCTTATTTGGGGATAATTATATGTCTTATTGATATAAGGAAGGGTAGAGGTACTAGGTACTGTGACAGAAAATATGACCCATGTCCATGCACAAATGCATACCGCCATATATATATATATATATATATATATATGTATTATATATATGTATTATATATATGTATTATATATATATGTATGTATGTATATATGTGTGTATATATATATGTATATATATATATATATATGTATATATATGACATGTACATGCTTATGTGCATGCACAGTGCTGGCCCCAGAGGTACCATACATTGTCAGTCTCATTGTTGCTCTAATTTTGTTCTTGTATCCAGTCTCATCATTAACATTGTCTGACACAATTCGAATTACCACTTTCAATGAGTGTCTGTGTGTAAGCTGTTCTCACACTTTTAAAGCTGGTTCTGCTCCATCTTTACTCTTAGATATAAAAGAGAATGGTCACTTTCTCACTCTTGTGTGAGAAATCAATGTTTGCTTTCTATCTTTTTAAATATATTGTAGGTGTCTGTCTATGAAAACAGTGTTTAAAGATGAAGCTTCAAATATTTCTGGAGGTTTTGTCCCCTTAAGAGACTGGGATTTTACATTTAGGTGAATGATTTGTCGTATCCCAGCAGTAATATAAACTAATTATAAATTACAGAATTTTATAAGAGAAATATCATTGCTGTTATAATTATAGTTATTTGTACAAATAGGCAATGAAGTGCATTTGTTATCATCCATTACAAAGCAGTATCCATATGTATATAATAGTATATTTTAAATTTTCTATCACCTTCACATGAAATAGGTGATTTTATTACTGTCTACAACAGTAACAGTGGACAATAGCCTCTTCCATTAATACACATTTGATATAAAATAGACATTATTAAAAATGTCAGATATTTCATAATAACTTTGTTAGTGACATGATTATATAATATAATTTAAATCTAATAATATATTGGTTTAAAAATGAATCAGACTTTCATATATTAATAGGCCCATTTATGGCATTGTTTTGCACCTTTTTGTTGTTGGAAGAGAAAAACCCAGCATATGAGAAGGTATCAAAGATCAGTGGCCCACAGCTGACGGTGTTTGGATTATGCATGGAATACCTGGGGAGATATTTCTTGAGGTCATCGACATTAATTTGACTTGGGAAATATCTAGACAGAGCCCCAATTTTGTGGTTAAGCTGATTTGGGATGTATAAGTGACCACCTGCAAATAGTAAAGTAGGATTCATACAGAATTTCCTGTTTTCCAACATTATCTGAGGTTTTTTTCAGCATACAATGCTTCTTCCTAAGTGTGTTATTCTGGCATTTTCATTTTTAAACACTTAAAAAAAAAACACAGTGTGCTTGCTGATTTGTATAGAAGTGAATAGAGTCCCTATTACACTGCACTTTATGGAAATGCAACAAGCAAAGAGCTTTTTGTACTCGCTTTTCATTTCTGGTTCTTTTTGTCACAAAAAAGCTCTTCATTTTTGTAGTTGGAATCATTTGTAATTGCGGATTGTGCGTTTTAAAAATTCATCAATGAAATCTTTGATTTCCAAATGAGGTGCCTGAAGAAAGGCAGGAGAGGAATGAAAGGAATTTAATGTAATGTGATAGTTGTAGAGAAATCACAAAGTAGAGGCAGCTCACCTAACGCGGTGTCTCATAAGGTGGCAGGAAAATGAAGATATCACATTCAGTCATATTTTTGAAATTTGTTATTCAGTTTTAGTTTGAGGTAGGAGTACACAGAAAATACCTTTATGCTAAGCATTAAATTTTTATCATATAATAAATATGTCCACTGTACAAAAATTAGAAGTAGTCAGCTCAAGTGATAGGGTGACAGCAAACATATATTAAAATACTCAAACTGTCTCTTTGTTTGCTATCGCTATCATTAATTTTGATCTAACAACCAGGGATTTCCAGAATGACAGATGTGCTGGTATCTGATAGTAACATCTTCAGGGTGTATTTTAGTAAATAAAGACATCTGAGTAAAACATTTATTTGAGATAAAGTGAGTAAAAGGTACCTGAGTAAATATTTCCAGATGTAGATTTTGACAAATTCACTTCATTATTCAAAATCTTCAACTACTTATGGTTTGTATGATTTTTCCCCAATTAAGATTACTATAATCATATTCGGTCACTTAATAGTATCACTTCATTTCCCGGAAACCTGTCTCTAGGTAATCTAAGGTACCCTTTCAAGGGTCTTCCTCACCCCTAACAAACAGACAAAACAAAAACCAACTCAGACCCACAGGAAACCGTCCTGGCTCCTAAATCTAATGTTTGAGAGCTATTGAGTGGTATTTGTTCACTTCAGGGGCAGCTTTGGGATTCTGTCACTTGGTGTCATCAATGCAAACAACCCCACATAATCATTAACCTATTATTGTGGCCAAGCCCTGGTCTTTTCTACTGAAAACACTGAGACTTCATTGTGCTTCATATCCCACATCAGCTGGGATCCTCCATCTGCTGCCGCACGGCCACATCGGCTGCTTCTCCACCATCAGCCACATCCTGACATTAACTTATTCTATGATTCTCTAGTCTTATATAAAAGCACAGTCACCAACCTAGTATCTTTCATATACATTTTAAAAAAAATAATTGTCACTCTTTGGCCTTCTGTTTAAAATGTTATTATTCCATATTTGCAGTATATCCATGTTATAACGTTCTTGAGGTGTTAGTACATGTACAGAACATAGCTTGTATATTTATAATCCCCTTCCCTTCTCCTCCTTTTTATTTTCATTCTTGTTGATAATAGTAACTTTAGTTCATGTTTATGATAGTTTACAGTATTCACATTCATTGAGATTATTAAGACCTTTTTTAAAAACTGAAATCTTTATTAGTGCATTACACATATGCATCATGATTGCACCCCATAATGTGGATTTGTACCAGTATAAGACACAACCTAATTCTCATTTTTTCCCATAGACCTTGTTTTTTGACGCATCTTTATTCTGCTCTATCTCTTCCTCTTTGCCCTTTGAGCCTTAGTCCTTGGACCCCTTTCCATCTGCAGGAGATCCATCCCACTGTCTCTTTTTGTGCTTTTTTTTCTTCCCTTAGTTTGTACTTGGTCTTATTGAGATGAGAGATATCACATTGCATTCTAGTTTGTGTGTCTGATTTATTTCACTCAGTATTTTATGTTCCAGGTGCGTCCATTTTCCTATGAATATCTCAAAGTTTCCCTTCTTTGTAGATAAGTAGTATTCCATTATATATAAATGCCACATTTTCATTATCCAATCTTCTATTTATTGGGATACAGACTTTCCAGGATTTTGCTATTATGAATTTTGCTGCTATAAACATTACTATGTATGTATTGCTGTAGTTTGATGTCCTAGGCTTTTAGGGAAACGTGCTTAGAAGATAACTGAATCATATGGAATTTCTTATTTAAGTTCTTTGAGAAATCTTCATACTCAATTCTTAATGGTTATACTAGTTTACATTCCCATCAACAATGTAGGAGGCTTTTAAACCACAGCCATGCCAGCATTCATTACTGTTTGATTTCTTAATGATTGGTATTCCTTCTTAAACATTTCTTCATGCATCTATTAACCATTTGTTCTTTCTCTGTGAAGTATTTATTCCACAGTCCTAGAAGCTCCAGTCCATAGTTTGCTGGCTTCAAGGCAGGTTGCAAGGCAGAGGGGTATCACAGAAGATAGTACATGGCAAAGCTGGGCAGGCAGAATGCAGCAAGCAGCAAGGTAGCAAAAACCACAACTCTTTTTTTTGCCCCTTCTATCTTAGCCAGGCTATATACTGTTTAGGGCAGTGAGTGCTGATGCCCACCGTAGGACAGACAACTTTAATCCTATCATCACACCAGCAGTCAGTCCATGCATCATATCATTGATCTCATCAATACACACTATACATCCAGCCACCTCCTAAAGGCTCCACTTATAACTGAATAAGACTTCAGGGAGACATCTAGACATGAGCTAAATACAGATATATCATTGTGATTTTTTTTTACTATTACTTTTGACTAGAATAGTGATAGCCAGAAATATCCTTAAAAGTAAAAAGGGAAGTTAAGACCCAACATCTTCTACTGTGCTGGCCATATGCTTTACAAACCAGTAAATGTGATTTAACCCTTAACCTGGAAGCATTTCATAAATTAGTTCTACTCTTTTCTTACTATGTGATTACAAGGGGCTCATCATATCAGAACCCAACACTATCTCCTGTCTGCCTCAGTTTTTCCTCACTAATAAAACAGAAACTATCTTTTTTTTGATCCTATGCCCTGCTCAGAATATTGCCCACTGTTTTGTTCTATATATCAGAAGTTGTGGAAAAGAGTTTGAGATTGCTTATAATACTTCTCCTTGGATGTTTTCATCAAGTGAACTCCATTCTTTGAACCAAACCAGTGTGGTCTTACTAGAACTAGGACAATAGACTCTTAGCTTGTTTCTTGGCTCTTCGTCATGATCTACTTCCTTAACTTCAACATAGCAGTCAACATGATCCTGTTATCTTTAAGTGAGGTTTCATAACCTCCTTGTTCAAAGCTCCCCATTGCTTCCCATCTCAGACTAAACATCAACCCCCTTCATGAGCCCTAAAGTCACTGTGCAATTGTATTCCCTTTTATCTTTGACTCCTGTCCTGTTCCTTTCTCTTGGCTCACAATCTGCTTCTGATACACCAACTCCTTTTAACCCTTGATTTTCGTATTTGTATTCCACCTGCCTGTTAATTTCTTCCCTCATCATGCCACACCATGCATTTCCTTCTCCCTTTAACATTTGCTCCACTGTCAACAGAAGGCTTCAAGGCTTCAAAGCCTTCCCTTATCTACTTTTTAAAAACTAGTTCTTCTCTCCATATTTCTATTCTCCTTATGAATTGAGCTTCTATATTATTATTAACCATTTTCCATTTGATTCCACTAAAATGTAAGCTCCATAATCACATTTTTTTTAAAAGTCTATTTTATTTGTTCTTTCCCATGTGCTGGTAACAGTTGTTGGTGATGAGCTCTTATTTACTGAGTGAAGAAGAGGATGGATTACAGAAATAGTAAGGAATCTCTCCTTGTCGTTTCTGACAGTTTCTAATTGTAACCCTACATAAAGCCTAGAAATTCCTTTTCTTCTCCCCTATCTGGTCCTTAGATTCTTAGAGATCACAAGGAAGCCTGTCTACTACTGTGGCTACCATATCCTTCTCTTCAGTTGTGAATTCATGAGTCTTATCTTCCAGAAATTGCCTTAAGTCTCTGCCACAGTGGCTTTTCTTGGTTTTTGAAATGCACTTGTCTCTGTTTCGTCAGCGCATGATAGTAGGATGATTATGAAGAGGAAAGGAGTTAGAAAGACAATTATATCAAGCTGAAAAGCTTCTACATAGCAAAAGACAGAACCACAAAGTGAAGAGACAACCTATAAAATGTGGGAAAAAAATTCCAACTATTCCTCAGACAGAGGTCTAATATTGAACTAGAATATATAAGAACTGATAAAATAATCAGATCCACAAATGAAAGGCCCCATCAAAACCAGGCAGCTCAAATGCTTCAACAATTCTCAAAAGTACAAATACCCAATAAACACACAAAGAAATGTTAGTGTTGCTGCCCACTAGAGCAATGCAAATTAAAACAACACTGAGATTCCCTCTTACTCCAGGAAGAATGCCTGTCATCAGGAAAAAATAAGGGCAAATTCTAGTGAGGCTGTCAAGAAAGGGAAGGAATCTTCCTACATTGCGGGAGAGAATGTGAACTAGTAGAACTACTAGTGAAATCAGTATGAAATTTCCTTAAAAATTAAAACTATTAATTCTGTTTTACCCAGCTCTTTCCCTTCTAGATATCTTTCCTCAAAAGATAAAGACATCATATTAGAGTGATACGTGCACACCCACATTTGTAGCAGCATGATTTCTAAAATCTCAGTCTTGGAAGCAGCTTATTGACAGATGAATGGAAAAAGAAAGTATGTTGCACACAGTGGAATACTACTTTGTCATAAAGAAAGAAACACTTGACTCATTTATAAGAAAATGGATGTTCTTGCTAACCATAATGCTAAATGAAATGTCAGGTACACAAGCCTAAATATCACACGGCTTCTCTTATAGAAAATTTCAACTTATAAATAAAGAGCAAAATAAGATACAGCAGGAAATGGATCTTTTTTCAAATGTGAATGGAATTGAGAAATGAAGGGAAGAGAGGAAAAGGATTATGAAAAGAACTATAATGTAAAATATGTTTTATATATATATAGCTTGAGTAGGGACCAAAAGTTGCAGACTGTGCTAAAAACTAAGTCTTACTACCTCACTCAGATGCTGTTATTCTGTCTCCATCTCAATCTACAGAGGATTGAGATTGACAAATGTTAACCAATAAATTCAAGGCCTCCCAATGAAGTAGTAAGTACTTGTTCTAGGATTTTGACCAACCTGGTAATTCAAGGGCCCTTTATTTTAAGACCCATGACTTTAGTTGGACGTAGCTGCAAAAAGGCAAATAGGTCAGTATTTCTGCTCTAGACAAAAGAAGAACAGGCTTTTCACTGTTAAGCCTATATCAAGACCCATATTACATAACCATAAGTAAAGATGTAATTATTAGTCATCTAAAGTTTTATATGTTTAAATCCCTATAAACATGGGTCATCTGAAGTAGTTACAATCCATACCTTGCTGAAGAAGGCCTTACCATTCTTTAGTAATACAATCTTTGTAGCTTCCTTTGCAATAGGACAGCCAAGCTTACAGAATAGAATTTCTTCAGTACTTATAACTTAAATTTCTATTAAATGCTTAGTATTTCATTGGTGACTATGTAGGGCTATGTGCATGTGTTTTGCCTGCTTTACTATACTTTATTATTATCCCTCTGATAACAAAGATATGCTATATATTTCATTTCCTATTCACCTAACACTTTTAGTTCTCTTCTCTTCAAACAGAATGTTTTTAATATATGTTCACTGAATCCATTCTAGATAGGGAGACACATTTTTATATATGCTCCTTTTGAGTAGTAAGATGAAAGTACCAGTGGGCAGAGTCATTGATCAAAAGCCATATGGCTGGGCATGGAATCAGAACACCCAGACAGCAGTGCTTAGATCTAAAGTGTCTGGTTTAGTCCCCGGTACCCTTAAGGAAGATGTTCAGATGTCAACAATAGACAAAGTCTAACAAAAGAAGACTAAGCTTTCTGTATAAAAAGCTGGTTTTACACAATTAAGCATTCACTAGAAGCTCAAGTTTCATGAGTTGCATATGAGATGATCCGCACTGTAAGGGAACCAATAGAAGTGGTGATTTTTAATTTACAATCATCCACTTTAAACAGTCAACAGGTGCCAATGTGGACTCCCCAGCATTAGTAGGTGCTCAGATCTGCACAGGCAGTTCTAAAACTTAGAACACAAAACATCACTTTCAACGTGAGTTTGAAAGAGTAGACAGTGAGAAGTCAGAGAGGGAGTTCTGCAGGCAACTGGCACTGCTTGTTTTGTTGTGTTTCTTCTTGCCCGTGGAAATTTCATTTCTTTAGCCATGTGGACTGTGAACAATTATTTTTTTTTCCTGGAGTAACAGAAACTTGTTTACAGCCTCACATTGTTGGAACCAGTTGTGATTCAAGGGGATTTGTGTCCTTGTTGGTATCTCCTCTTTTTTAATCATTTCAGATGAATATAAAGGAATATGCATATTTTCAAAGAGAATATTTTTGTTTGAATGTTAATTCAACAACAAAGGATTATTATTATTCCTCAGGACCAGGGTGAGTGTCTGTCCCAGTTTTCCTAGGTCCTGGGTATTTTGGGACACAGTTCTGCAGTACAGCTAAATTAAGGAAGTAGAGGGTACATTGTGTGAACTGGCTGTGCTATTCAGGTCACTGCTAAACTAAGGTTTGGTAACTTTAGCCTCCCAATTAAGCCATAGGCACTGGACATTGACAACTTTTCAAAATTATTCTGTTCTCAAGAGGAAATATATTTTTTAAAATTTACCATAGGAACAGTGTTCCTTTTCAAAGACTGGGAGAACCATTACAAGTAATTTCCAGATAGGGAACATCTCTCTGTTGACGATCTTTTTCTGTTTTTCTTGATCTATAAGTTTCTCCTTCAAGTGGGAGAGGCCAAAGGACATTTTTACAGCAAGCATGTTTGTTTTCCATCTTTCTGGGACCTTATTTTTCCATAGTCTTAGAGTCTTTGGACCGCAGAGACTGTAGCCACCTTATGTCACTCAGACACCTTAAGTCTCTTCCCTTTTTGCAGTGCATCTCTGAAGAGGCTTTCCTTCTCATCCTAACAAAGGAGTGTTTGCAGAAAGGTCTTTAGCCAGAACTGAGTGTATTCCAGCCCAGACCTCTACTTTAGCCCTTTCACATTTTTGGCCCTTTTATTCAAAACATTTTTACTTTTTTTTTTTAAAGTGTTTTGATACAGAGTTTCGCTTTGTAGTTCAGGCTGGCCCTGTACTCACTGTGTAGTCCAACCTAGCCTTGAACTCTTGGCAATCCTTCTGCTTCTGCCTCTTGAGGGCTAGGGTTATAGTTGTGAGCTACCACACTCAGCTCTTAAGACGTTTTTACAATTGTTTTTATTGGTACATTTTATATAAATGTTACGATAACAATTGACCTTGAGAATTTGTACCAGTACATGACACAACTTCTCATTTTTTCCCATTCCCCTCTTCACACCCGACCCTTTCTATATATAGGCTTTGTTTCCTTTTTTTTGTTTGTTTGTTTCAAGATATTTTTGAGAAGAGTTCACTCGTCCTTTAACTTTTCGTGGGTAATGTTAACAACATCTCTATGTCTTGCCAAAGGTTTCTCAAGGTAAGATTGGTCTCAATAAGAGCAGTAACCCTATCAATAGCTTCAACATTTTCCGCTCTTCTTACTTTTACCTATAGTTTGCAGGACAGTATTTCTTTGAAATTTTGTGTGGACACAGAGAAAATATCTATGATTATATATTACAGCAATTTAATAAATAAAATGTATTTCCTTCCACATGTTCAGTGGTGCTGGGTTGTGATTAAAATGAGTTCAATGCTGATTGATAAATTTGTATTGCCACAGTTGATGATTGGACTGTCTTTTTTCTGACTACTTGATATACAGGTGGTTTTATAGTTGAAGTCGATACAAACAGCTTTTGAAAGGCCAACAAATAGTTTCTTGTATGGCTGTTTCTCAGTTCCTAATACTTTATAGTATAATTATATGTTATGGTTCTTTTACCTGGCCTCATTTATTGTTTTTTAAATATGAATATATAGTAGGGGCCATCAGGACACAGGATAATTTCTCTATGGTTGATCTCACTTAAAAATAAGTATTTTCTAGTAACTATATTATTTTGGACTAAGTCAACCATGCAACCATGCACATGTTATAAAACAAAATGAAAATGCACATAATATTGTAATCTAACACAGGAAACTCCAAAGAATGGTTAGTCCTGGGTGGAGAGAGTCCTCAGGTTGCCTACACTCACCTCTGATTTGGAAGGAGGGGGACTGTTCCAGGGAATGTTGTTTGGGGAATGCTTCAGGGGAATAGCTTAAAAATCCTCTAATCTAGTCCAGCTTTGCCCCTTTACACAAATACCACATTCTGTACCTCTCAGAGGGTTTGATGGCATAGACTGAGTTCACAGTATCTATCTTATCTGCAAGAGCAGTACTGACTCTTCTCTCAAAATGACAGAATTCAATGATGACGTTTTTATTTCATATGTAGCTTGGGTTGAAATGAGATTACACTTATTCTTTTGAAGATTTAAAATTGGAACTCACTGTACAATGTATCTACTGAAACAAAATTTCAGAAAATGTATCCCATACTTCCTGGTCACTCTGTGACAACTACTTCCGTAAGTACATCCCTGTGGAATAACTGCTGTCAGTTGCCTTTATTAATGCCTGAATTTGAAGATGAGAAAACAGAAGCTTGTGTCTGTCCTTGGATGTCCAAGATTATGCGTGGAATAAGTGGCAGGGCTGGGAGTTGAAATCCAAAAAGCCAAAATTTAAACTCTTACTTCAAAATCATCCTCTACCCAGTACCCATGTTGTGGGAGGTTTTAGTACAGTTTTCTATACCCTGCTAAGTATATACACAAAAGAATTAAAAGACTCATACCACGGTGACATATGTACACCCATGTTTATAGCAGCTCAGTTTGTGATTGCTACATCTTGGAAACAACCCAAGTGTCCATCCACTGGAGACTGGATAAAAAAGCTGTGGTTCTTCTACAGGATGGAGTTTTAGTCTGCCATAAAAAATGATAAATTAAAATCATTTATACTTAAATGGACATACCTTGAGGATATCCTCATAGGTGAAACAAATGGGTCACAGATAGGTAAATATCGTATCTTTTCTCTGGTATGAGAAAATAAAGTTGTAAATGAGTCCTAGAATTGTATGTTATATATTGTGAAATAGAAAATGCTCAAAGTAAAATAGGGTGAATGGGGAAAAATAATGAGATTATAACAAAAAAGAAAGGAAACAAAGTTTATGTATATAGGGGGGTGGAGGGTGGGTAGGGCTATGGGAAAAAATGAGAATTGAGTTGTGTCTTATACTGGTACAAATCCCCATTATGGAGTGCAATCATGATGCGTATATGTAATGTATCAATAAAGATTTCAATTAAAAAATAAATAAATAAAAACAAAAACCCAATGGCCAAAAAAAAAAAAAATACTGTCTGAATTATGAGTGGTATTTCTTTGATGGAGATTTTACATTCATAGGTGTCCACTATACATCAATTAAAATACAGTTTACTTATTCATTCAACAAATGTTTTGGAATCTTAACTGTATGCCAGATTCTATGAATGCAGATATATGATCAAGGCATTTTCAATCTACTGGTAGAAGCACTTATATAAATATAATATAAAAAAATCTAACCACTCGGAGATGAACAGAGAATACTCCCAGGAGTACTTTATGACTCAAACTTATAATTCAAATGAGAATAGCAATGAATTAAAATGATATAGTGACTGTAAAAATTATTCTTCAGAAAGAACTGATGGGAGTAAAGGACAGAGAAGAATAAGACAAAGATGAAAACAGAGGACTGGGGATTTAGCTCAGTGGCTTCAGTGTCTGCCTGGCAAGCACAAGGTTCCAGAGTTCTATCCTCAGTAACCACATACAACAATGCCAGGCATGGTGATTCATACCTAAAATTCCAGCACTCAGGAGGCAGAGGCAGGAGGATTGCTGTGTGTTCAGGGATGGCCTGGACTATATAGTGAGTTAGAGACCAACCTGAACTACAAAGCAAGATCTATTTAAAAAAAAAAAAAGAAAAGAAAAAAAGAAAACAGAATAGATTTCAGAAAGTGAATTTTCAAATTCATCACAGAAAATTTTGCATTTCATTATTATTTCTTGCTATTTCTAAAATAAGTCATTGGTCCACCCAATCCCAGTCCTTTAAGCAAAACATAAATTAATAGTAGCATTTTTTTTTTTTTTTGAGACAAGGTCTTGCTTTGTAGTTCAGGCTGGCCCTGAGCTCAGCCTCAAACTCACAACCCAGCAATCCTCCTGCCTCTGCCTCCTGAGTGCTGGAATTACAGGCGTGAGCCACCACGCCCAGTGCTATAGTATGTGGTATGGATTGCTCCTGGATGTGAGTCTCCATGCCCAGTATTGAATGTGGTTACTGGAGGATCAAACCTGGGCCCTTGTGCTTGAGAGGCAGGTGCCAGAACCACTGAGCTAAATCTGCAGCCCCTCCTGTATAGTTCAGGTTGTTCTTGAACTTAGTATGTAGTCCAGGCTGGTCTCAAATTCATGGTTATCCTCCTGCCTCAGCCTCTTGAGTGCTAGGATCATGGACTTGGGCCACCACTCCTTAGAGTGGCTCTAGCTGGCTTTACTCAGTAGTTGGCTAATTTGAAAGCGTATTAACATTTGATATGTTTAGTAGTAAAAATATTTGCATTAATAAAGTAAAATTACTGCCCCAGCCAGCCACCATCAACATTACAGTCAGCAGATGGAAATAACAGTGGAGTTGAAATGAGCTCTCTTCTAAGAACCAATGACATTGTCCTAAGGGTGCTTTTATGGCATGGTTGTAGCCTACACATCATTTCAAAACTCAGAGGTATTGCTGTATTTCAATTTAAAAAAATTTTTAAGATAACAATTTTAAGAGAAGAGTATTTGCATGTTTACCTGCACCTTTCTTTATGTCAGGATTAGACATGCAACAAGAAGTAGTTTGTGAGTTTCGTATGTTTACCTTTTTCCAACTCCTGTTTTCTGAACTGACAGCATACGCTATTTAATGTCTCCTGAATTTAGACTTGGGTTCTTCGCTGAAAGAGTGTATTCAAGCTCTCCACTCCTAGTACCCTTGTTTTCCAGTGGTAATGAGCATCTTTGTTATGGAGATATGTTCATCCAGAGTGGATACACAGATACACTTTAAGAATGACTAACAAATGAAAAGCTAGTATTTACATTAGTAATACAAAATAGCCTCACAAGCTTTAACTGATAATTATAGAAACAGATGACATGACTAGTAAAATTTGAGTTTGAATTGGGTGCTCTTCTGACTTAAGTTGTGGTAATGACACTTTAACTCCTGTACTAAGCAAAACTTCAGTGAGACTCAAGTCCCTCACATAGAGTTTAAATATGAGTCAAAAAGCATCTGTATTCTATGCAACATCTCAGAGATTCAAACATCTTCCTTTTCACAACACTGAATAACCATGGCATCAGGGTGCTGCTGTCAGAGCCTGTGTTCCAGCTGGCAGAGGAAGAGAAAAAGAACAGGTGAGATTCACACAGGGCACTCCTGGGGCAAGGCCTGTGACTGGTACACATCTCGTCGACTCACTTGCTTTGGACAAGATTCAGTTACGGGTGCAAGTGCCTAGAAAATGCAACTTGGCCTCAGGCTCAAGAAGGGAACGAATGGGACTTGTTGATGATAGGGCTTTGCCTCTAGCACAACCAAATATGAGTTTGATTGTGAAGAAATAGAGATTTAGGAACATGTAAAAACACTGATAAAAAATGGACAGACTTTAAGAGGAGAATATAGTCAGGGATTTGATCATTGTTTGAGCTCCTGCAGTACACACGATTCTCTTCCGACCATCCCATGGCTCCCTTACCTGTGTGCCTGTTGTAGACTCATGCAAGTGTATGAAAGTAGCTTTCCATTAGGCCTACAAATACTCTTCCCTTTTGCAGAATTAGATTTCAGGGAATTTAAAGGAGAGGTGTAAATTATGAACATTTTTTTCTCTAAGATTTAAAGTGCACCCAACAGTTTCTTACTTTTTAATCCCATTTGCTAGATTTGTCTACTTGACTTTCAAGTTTCTGATACCACTAAAAAGGAGAACCTGTTTTGAAATTAGCCCATGTATCCTGGAATCCATCAGATGGGCATTAAAAGCCAGAAAATTCCCCTCCAGAAGGAGGTATAGATTCCAGAATTACAGGGTAGGAAACATTTCCTATGAGAGGTTTTCAAGTATAAAGCAAATAGGAGACTTTCAAATATGTAAGTCAGGATTCCCAGAGACTCACCTACCTGTGTCCCTTTGTGTCTCCTAAATTACAACATGTGAAATAAACATCCCCCAGGAGAAACAAGAAAAACCTCACATTTCAGGACAAGCTTAAAACAGTATGAAGCTATGAATTATGTGATGATCTCTTTAGCACATTTATTGTTGTTAGAATTAGAAGCTGAGTCCTAGAGGGCAGGGGCTTTAACCTTCAAATCAAATTTTGTGTCACAGTTGCACTAAACCTTGAGAAACAGCCCATTTGCTATGACAGACAGACAACATTTGCCATAAAGGAGATCTTAAAAGGAAGAGTCTCCACAAACTAGGCTGTAAGGGCTGACACAGCCCTCAGGGATTTGGTTGGGTGCAGTGGGTTAGGTGGATATCTACTCAGGCAACTATTCACACCCTGAGTATAGAGTGTCAACCCCTTTGCTGGCTGATTTTGGTGTTTAAAAAGATCACAACCAATCTTTTTCATCAGTGTTTGTCATTACTGAGGTTTATCACTTATGCTTCCACATTTTGATTAGACTGAACAAATCATCTATAGAGATTATATTTTGTTGACCTTTGCAAATCTAAAGGAAAACAACAACTGAAATTGTTCTTCTTAAGAAATTCACTTTAGGAGCACTTAAGTTTGTATTATGGTGAGAATTTGAAATACATCTCTGAGACCAGAATCCTACAAAGAGGAACAAGAAATTATATGATGTTATAAGGAACCTGTAGTAAGTATATATCAGGCTAATGATTAAAAAGCATCTCATCTCCCCAGCATGCACTTTCAGCCTGTCCATCAGGAGCCTTACAAAGCCCTTTTAAATCATGAAAAGTAGTAATGAAAAACTGACAGTCTCAAAATGTTTGGAATTCTTTGTGTGACCTTGCTGAAACTTGAGGTTTTTATTTATTGTTTCTTTCACATAAAATATGCCAAATTCTGCCCTATCTGCAAGATAGAGACCTGAAAAGGAGCATCAATTGTGGAATCAGATATGATGGCACAATGGTGACCTCACTGCTTCCTGGGGCCCCACTGAGGAAGGCCAGGGTCTTTGCCAAGCCCTTCAGAAGTTGTCCTATTGGTCAGGTTCTACGAGACCTGTGTGAGTTCTGCGGTCACTAAATTTTCACCCACAGTTTTATGACTTCACATTATGTTGCCTACATGCAATTTTATAAAAGCGTGGGTTTTGAGCAAGTAATCAGTTTTGAATGGGGATTCTTCCGATATAGTGATAGTCAAGGGTGCCATGATTATGTGTGCCCTTCACAGACAAAATTCCCTACTGTCCTCTCCCTCTCTCCTCTTGGTTTCTACTTTTGTGCACCCCATGCCTCTCCCAAACCCAGGCTCTTCCTCGGTTTACTAGCTTTACCCATTCAATTATATTGATAGTAAATATATGAAAGCTTCTTAGGAAGAAGCTTTCAGTTTTGATTTGCATACTTTTCTGCCACACTTATTCCATCAAGTATGATTGGTCTTAGATATTTCATTTTCAATGATCTCTTTAGATGACTAATGCAAACATGATGAATATGCTATTGTTTGGGTAGATTTATTCCTTCTGTGTATTTCACCAATACTAACTACACACTTACTTTGTACTCTTTTCTGTGAGACATCACAGGAAGGGAATAAGGGAAGATTTGCTTTCACACTAAAGACCCTCTCCTGGAACATAATAGGTATTGTCTTTCTTTAACACAGTTATATTTAAAGGTCCTGAGTTTCTAGGGCTGCGAGCAAAATTAACAAATAGTGTTTAGAATTTCAGAGAGTACAAGGAGTAATACTGTTGCTTGGAATCTGGAGTAGACAGTTGGAAACTACTTATAATTTAAAAGGAGATAATATATCACTGTTTTTAATATATTTTCTATCAATATAGTTGGTAATCTGTAACCAAGGCTCTATGGACTAAAAGTTTTCAATTCATTTTCATTTGGAAATAGTAGGAAGGGGCATGGAAGATATTACTTGAAGTGAAATATATTATCCTCTACTCACTTGCAGGAGCCACATTCACATATATGTCATAGCACATACATGTCAGATGTCTCTGACAGCTGTTGCCTTCCTTCATCCAGGACATCTCTGGGAGATTTTGAAATTCACTTTCAATGTTGCTTAATCAATGGACTGAATTGAGAAATGGAAGTTTAGAAGACTAACAATGAATTCCACCAAAATGGTGTCTTTTCTATGAACTACTGCTTTTATTCTTTAAGATAAGACAAGCTCCTGGTACCTGGTACCTGGACACCAGCCATCATCTGAATGGCTTCAATTTTCTAGGGCCAGGTACAGTTTGCTGTCAGTCAACCCCGCTTGCTGCAGCTTAGAGTTAGGGGTGATTTTTGACAAATCCTGGATGCTTATAGAAAAGAGGCAACCATAATGCTAGAGGTTACCATGCTAGAAATTGTTATTATGAAAAACAAGTCTGAATCGGATGAACTGTTCCCCCATGTCCCCATGCCCACTCTGCCAAAATGAAAGTATGGTCTTTCCTAGCCACATTAAAGAACAAGTCAAAATTGAAAGATGATTTTGAAAACTGTGGAAAAGCTGGCTTGTTTTTGAAGTTCCTGTTGTTTATAGTCCACTGGATGGTGTAACTGTTTACAAGGTTGATGTCTGTCTGCTTATGGTTTCTTGAAAGAGTAATGAATGAGGAGCCAGAACGGATGTGCTCTGGCCCCTACTTCCAGCAGTTGGGTGGTCAGAGGCCCCTTGTCTTACATGTGTAACTCTATGATAGCCCCCTCCTGGGGAAAAACTGCACGTGGTGACTTCTGGGTTGCGTCTCTCACTGAAACCCCTTGCACTGTGTTCTCAGCATTTGACTGATGACATTAGTTTCAAAAGTGAATTTCACATCATAGATTCAACAGGTCAATTGGCATCTCTAATAATATACTGCCCTTATCTTTCTGTAACTCTAGGGTCACTTGCAACCTCTCATGGCCTTTGATTTGCCCCTCAACTAAATCACTGAGTGTGGCTACAAATGAAGTTATTCTCTTGGTGAACCTTGGAATGGTGACTATGGAGGGTCACCAAACACCTTTCACCTACTTCATCTGGTGCATCTCAGCCTCATAATCTTGAGCTTAGCTTCCAGGCCACATTATGTTTTTTATATTATTATTATCAGTAACATAATGATCAAGAAAAGTGTCTCAATGAGGGTTTATTATTTTTTTTTTGCGGGGGTGGGGGTTAACCATATTGAACCTTTAGGAGAGCTGACAACATAAGTAGGTTAAAATCACTTTAAACTTCCAATCTTAAAGTTCAGTGGGCATATCAGAGGAAAAAGCATCTCATATACTATTACCACATGGCTTTAAAGATGGAGGGAAAATGGGAGCAAAGGAGGTTATCGGTGTTCACAGAGAAGGTAGAAGAGTTACACAAACTCATTAAAAGACTAAAGGGAAAAAGTGAGGATTCTGAGTTAAATAACTTCTCACATTTGCTCTCTGTCTTTTCCAAGTCTCATTTGACAATTTCAGGCCTGGCCACAGCAACAATAGAGGACAGAAACAGATTTTATTTATTTATTTTTTATTGATTTATTTTTTTTTTTTAGGTTTTTTGAGACAGGGTCTCGCTTTTGTGGTTCAGGCTGGCCCCAAGCTCAGCCTCAAAGTCACATCCCAATCCTCCTGCCTCTGCCTCCCGATTGCTGGGATTACAGGCGTGAGCCACCATGCCCAGCACTGTGGTATGTGGTACTGGTTGCTGCCGGGTTGAGTCTCCACACCCAGTATTGTTATGTGGTTACCGGGGAATCGAACCCGGGTCCTTGCGCTTGCAAGACAGGCGCCGGAACCACTGAGCTAACTCCCCGGCCCCAGAAACAGATTTTAATAGGAGCTCAAGGGATCTTTTGACCTATGTTGTGCTCTCCAGTGATGAAAGTGGAAACTTCCATTGTCAACTGCACTCGCTGAGGTGGCGACCGCACCATTTGTGCGACTACAGGTCACAGCCTGAAATAAAGGTAAAGGAGTTTGTAGTTGAGGAAATGGAGGTCCGAAGACATGAAATAAATTGTCCTCTCCAACACTACACAAGTTTAAAACAGATTTAAGAAAAGAAGTCCAGTCTTTACACCTCTGTTTTCTTTTCTTTTGTTAACTTTTAAAATTTGTATTAGTACATGTTTGCAGTACATAATTACATCCATTGTGGAAAGTTAGTACATGTACATGACACATCATCATTCTTTTCCTTCCCCTTCCTCCATCTATACTTTATTTTCTAGAATTATGATCTTATCTCAGCAAGCTAATGGTACAAACTTTGTTTTATGCAAGACAATGAAATGAGCTCCTAAACTGGTATTCTTTTCTTTACTTTTCTGTTTGTAAGACAAGGTCTTGTTTTGTACTTCAGGCTGCTCGTGAACTCAGCCTCAAACTCACAACAATCCTCCTGCTTCTACCTTCCCACTGCTGAGATTTAGGCTTGAGCCACCATACCCGGCACAACGGTATGTGGTACTGATGGCTGGTCGGCGTGAGTCACCAGGCCCAGCATTATTGTATGTGGTTAGTGGGATCAAACTCGGGACCTACACTTGCAAGACAGACACTGAAATCACTGAGCTAAATCTCTGGCCCTAAACCAGTATTCTTTGATCAGTGCTTAACAGCCTATATTTTGGTCTTTAAAATTATCCTCATTCCCAATTTGGTGTCTATTTAAACTTTAAGAAAACAAATATTTTTTTTCTGATATTATTCAAAGCTTCTTCAATTTAAGTAAGAAAATATAAAGCAATTATGAGAAAAGTATTCATAACTTTAATTATCCTGTTTCCAGCTCTCCTCATTGTCAAGTAAAAGCCTCATAGCTAAATAGAAATTCTGAGCAGAAATCCTGCAAATGCTTCCTCTATCTGCATTTTATTTTCCTCAACTTGGAAAATAGATGATACTTAGGAAGCTACTTTATGGGCATGTTTGAAGCCCTTTTTACTAACTTCCAAAGGGAAAAATAGAATGCATTTTTAAAATACTCAAATTCAGAAAGCACTATCAGGATAAAGCTAATATGAAAATAACTGCTTGCAAGAAAATGAACCTAAAGCTCCAATTGTGACAGAAAAGAATGTGCACAATATGGGTAATAAATAATACCATTAAGCCCTTGTATCATTTCTGCTTTCTGTCAAGATAAAAAAAAGTGATATATGTTGCTGGGTCCATAATTACTTTTATGCTTGCAACAAGAGGAGAAGGGGTTGATGATACAGGGAGGTTTTAGTGAAATACGTCTCTCTGTGGGAGTAGGATAAGGTCTCCCCTCTTTAAAAGGAAAAGAGATGAGACCAGGGATTTAGCTCAGTGGTTCTGGCACCTGTCTTGCAAGCACAAAGACCCGGGTTCGATCCCCAGTAACCACATACCATACTAGGTGTGGAGACTCACCCCAGCAGCAACCAGTACCACATACCACAGTGCCGGGCATGGTGGCTCACGCCTGTAATCCCAGCACTCGGGAGGCAGAGCAGGAGAATTGCTGTGATGTGAGTTTGAGGCTGAGCTCAGGGCCAGCCTGAAGTACAAAGCGAGACCCTGTCTCAAAAAAAAACCTTAAACAAAAAGGAAAACAGACATTTTCACTGGAGGATTTCCTTTGCATGAATTGCCCAAGAAAGAAAAGTTTTGCTAATTCAGCCATTAACAGAGATTAGTTTCTGTCATAGTTTTCTGACCTTTGTGTTTGTGGATTTTAAAGAAGAAAAGAAGAGAAAGAGGTAGTCAGGATTGAGGAAAGGTATGTAGAATAGAGGGCAGACTATTAGCCAAAGGTAATAAGTCTGATTTTCCAAAAGTAAAGGAGCTTTGTCTAGTGAAATGGTATTCTTTGACTGTGGCAACTTAGTTCTGAATTTCAGTTGGAACTGCAACCTCTACCTCTCTCCAGTACAACTGTGCTCTCTTTCTATTACCTTCTATGCTTTAAAGAAAATGATGTTGAATAATGTCACCGACATTAGTTCTTTTGCCTGTAACAGCTGTATGCACTGTTTTGGAAAGATCTTTGATACCATCTTCAAACATCTGAATTCTAAAACAATAGAAGTGGGACTCTAGAGGTAGATACAAGCCTGGGATCTCACTGAAGTCAGATCCTTTACCCACAGCGTGTGCTAAATGAAAATCAAAATCAGTCTTCAGTGTGTTTTAAGGCTGAACATGAGATAACTAATGCTTCAGCACCTGAACGCTCAAATCACAATTTTATATTCCATATGTACAGACAGCCATATTGTCTCTTTTTTCTTTTGTTCTCTTTCATTTCTGACAGAAACCATTTGAAGTTTTGTTTCAAATCATATCACTCTTAGCATAATGAGCCTGCGATTCAGATTTGTGATTGTTTAGAGGCGTGTGTGTGTGTGTGTGTGTGTGCGCACATGCATGCTTAAAAGGATGTGAAATGCTATCTGAAACAAAGGCGGTCATTGTTCTTTTCCTCATTTAATGTCGCAGAGTTTATGGTGAGTTCTTCATTTGTATATCCTTCATGTAATTCCACTGCCTGTTAAACATCCATTTTGGTCAAAAGCTTTCATTTAGAGAGGAATAAGCATTTAATTACTCTTTCTCAGCTCTATACATTTTACAAATTCATATAGCATCTTCAAGAGAGCCTATTAGATAAACAACAAGATTTTCATAGTGGTCCATGTACCTTTGGATAAGTCACAGCCTATAGTAGTGGTGGCGAACCTGTGGCACGCATGCCACAGCAGCCTGTTTTGTTTCACTGAAAGCTCTAAAAGCTTAACCATCTCTGGCCTATAAGATGGTAATCTAAATACCACATGCAGAAAAACAACCTCACATTGAATCTTGTTCCTCATTGAAGTAAAAGTTAAATTTGGACAATAGGATGAGCTACATGCTGCGTGAAAGTCATGTGAAAGTTATCAAGTAGTTTGTGGAACAAAAGATTGAGCTAAAATGAAAGTATCAGGATGATGAGCTCCCTTTTTGGTTATTTATGACTAAACCTAACTTTTAATAGTTTAAAGAGAATGGGAAACTTTAAGCCAATGATATCCAAAATAATCCAAACAACAAAAATTTATAAGAAGTACCAGCCTCATCATGACCTCAGGATCTAGGGCCAGGCACTGTGGGACTCTAGGACTGTCATACTTTGAGTCTCCTGTTTGCAGGTCACATTCATCTACTATCACAGTGTATTAACTTACTCTATCATTTTGTATAGATACTTGGCGATTGATGCCTCTGTTTGTGACACACAGAGCTTTGTCTTCAGGAAAAGAACTAACATGATCATGGAGATGTGCATGCCCAGATCTTTTAAAGTGTTGGATTCTTATATGGTTGCATGCGATGTGCTACCAATCACCAACTCTACACAAGGGTTAGGATTACCCTGTGGGAATATAAAGGACGCTGTGGAGCTGTGTGAGTGGAGGAGCACATTAGTATTCTTTCCCCTGTGTGAACTATTGTCTATAACTAGACCAAAGGCACTTGGAACCCGTAAGTATGCCCTCATCAGGAATATCCTATACTACAACTGACATTATATACATCTTTTTTTTTCCTTTTGTCCTAGCTCCTCAGATACATTATCTTAAATGAGTTAATCTGACAAATTAATTTCTGCTGAAGCTCCACAGTAAATTTTAATTGAAGGAGTTAATTTTATCATGGGTGGGTTTTTGCACAAGTGCTCACCAATATGAGGACTATTCATTGTCTACTAGACACTTAACAGATGCACAATGCCACACTAGAACATGTGAGTGACACAGAATCAAGTAAAGCACGGGTCAGCTGCTATGGGAAAGAAACTTGGCTTTGATGGTAGATTCTAAAAAAGTGCACCTATTGCCACCTCACAGGTGTTATACTGGGATAAGTAACTTGAACTTTTATTTGTTTCCCACATTTGAAAATGTTACAGATAGAAGTAAGGTAAGTACATCCAGAAACTGAGAATTAAATTACTGTAGAATTATGTGTAACACTTTTGTGTGATGAGTGGTTCATTGTAAAAGCCTGATTCTTCTTCCCTTATAAAGACTGAGCCATATGTAGATTTTGATTTCTAAAGTGATGGATTTGGTTCTTCTTTGTAAACTATATTTGAAGGTCAATTTTTGTGTTGTTGCCTTGTATTAGTCAAGTCACTCACCTCCAAAGACCCATTTCTCCATCCAGAGAAATTACCTTAGCACTGTGGGAACATTTTGTTCCTACTCCCTTGGGCTTTAATATGCAGTGTTCATTTATAGCTTACAGTTTGCTTAGGGGTGGCTCTTTGGACAATAAAACTATTGGAACATCTGTAAAGTCTCTAATAAACACCAATATGTCTGCTGTCTAGTCTGTTTTTTCTCATCTCTGTCTCTCCGTGTCTATCTATCTGTCTGGCTGGCTGGCTCAAATCTTTCCATTCTGGGTAAATTTTTTTCAGCGCTGCTCTCTTTCTCTCTAATTTAAAAATTATGATCATTAAGTATTCCATTCAAGTGTAATTTGAGTATAAATACACAGAACATTTTCTGTTAAATTTGATACTTTCTGTACCAACATGTCTAGAATAGAGGAAAATCAATAAGGAGCATCAAGACTTCACATGATAAATCTGTGAAGGCAATTTTTATATCTCTCTCTTGGGTTCTGAGCTTGCTTTAACTGTACTAGAGGAAAGTATTTCATATGCGAAGTGATTTTTGCTCTCAGATCTGTGCTGTTTCTTGATTGGTAGCAAACCGTATCCTGATCATAGACCTGGCCAGCCATGAAAGAATGCTAACAGTTGTGGCGCATCCATTCCATGTCACACACTTTGCACAGTTCTTTGCACAACGCATTCCAATGTATCATTAAATCTTACATAGTCTGATTTCTGTTATCATAAGGAAATATCTAAGATTATTAACTTATAAACAGGAGAGGTGTATTTTGTTTATCAGATTTGGAGCTTTCGGTTCCCAATTGGACAGACCTATTGTTTTGGGCCTTTTGTGGGAATGCCAGTTAGGAACAGGAGCAAGCACGCTGAGGAGGAAACCTGCCTCCTTGTCAGCCAGAAACACAAAGAAAAAGAGAAAGACCCGGTTGGGCACCACATTTCCTGTCCAGTGATAGGACATCTATTCAGATACAACCTCCTAAAAGTTCCCCAACCTCCCTGCAGTGCTAGTATCTCTACCATCCCTCTAACACATAGACTTTCAGGGGGCACTTGTCCAAACCATAGCAACCCCTAAAACTCAGAAGAGGAAAGAATTTTCCCAAAGTTGAACAGCTAGGTAGTGTAAGGGCTGAATCTGAAGCAGGTTTATCCTACATACAAAGAACTTAATTTTCATGTTCTACCATCTTCACTACTCAGGACACTGATCACCAGATATTCCAGAAAGAAAACAAGCTCTCAGTCCATTTATTAAATGAAGATAGAGAAGTGGGAACACATGGTTGTTACCCATCAATTTTAGTAATTCACTGGCTTAAAATGCGAGGACTCATGACACTGCAGCTTTTAAAGCAAAACAAAGAAATAAGTGTGAATGAGAAGCACGCTGTTCTTGGACATGCTTTCTCTTCATTGAGGAAGATTGCACTTTGATAGTTAAGTTCTTACATTAATAAGCAAATGTATTCTGCTGCGGTGCCGCACTGGAGAGACTATTGGCCCTGAAGCTATCATTGTGAGTTGATAGTCCCACGAGGCTTTTCCATGCTACTTGCTATAAAATAGTGTTGATATTAATTGTGCCAATCTCATAAGCTTATGGTGAGCAAATGAGTCAGTATATTTGTAGAGCAATTAGAATAGAAACTTGTTCCTTAGAAACACTCATAAAGTATTCACTGTTTCAATTATTAGAAGTACAAGAACCATGTCTTTGAGCTTCCTTGCCAAATTTGCCCTCTTTCCAGCCATCAATCTAAAAGATAAGTAAGTTTTAAAGCTGCAATATTTGAATTTTGCTTGATCTTCTACATCATCATGCAGAGTAGCCAGTTCTCTGTGATATTTTAAATTTACGTTTATCCCCAAAATATATTTTTAAAGGAATCTGATTCTTAACTCTAGACCTTTCTTTCATGTTCGTGTTTTGATGAGTCCAAATATTGAGAAAAATCTCTTTAAAATTGCCAAGGAAATTCCTAAAGTTTCTGTCACAATATATCATTCTAAAGGTTAAATTAAAAATCTATTTCTTCGAATGAGGCTGTCGCTGAATACCTCATCTACTTATTTTATATAAAATGGAGATAATTTTTGTGTACAAACTCAGACATAACTCAAGAAAGCAAGCATACTTATTGAGGTTTAAATATTTTGCCTCATTTTCATGCAAATTGATTTCTTCAAATTCTTAAACTTTCTTAAGCTTAAACAGGTGTTGGTTCAGTCTATGGGAATGGAGTGTTGACACAGAACGCAAACATCGGTGGGATGTGTGCCGGCTCGTCCGTGCAACCTCAACCCTGTCTTTCTTCTCTTCTGAAGCTGCCTTCGGCTTCCTACCTGCAAACACACATTCCACCTCACAACATCTGCCTCCTAGAGTGAGTCAAACAGTGTTTACCTGGCTGGGGAAACCTCTACCCCTCTGTCACTTAACCCCCACCCAGCCCAACCCCCATGTTTACTGATTCTGAGGCAGAGCTAAGCTAAAAAGAACAAAGTGATACATTTCATTTTTAGATGAGTTATTTCCAGAGGCTATTGTCTTAGAAATCGAACTTATACATGGAAATAAGTGAAAAATGAGACTACCAGTTCCACAATGCTTGTTAAACAGTACCTTTAGCTTCTCTCCCCAGTACTCCCTTCCACAAGCAAAGCTGATATGGATGGAAGGACTGACTCCTCAGTGCAGGCTGGAGTTCCAAATCTGGCTACAACATTGTTGTCTGACTGGATGACTACAGCATCTGTAATAGTACAATGCCAATAACGGTACTGTCCTCATAAGATTGTTCTGAAGAAAACATTATCAGTTATCTCAAGTATCTAAAATGTATTATGGGTGAAATTATTTCATTTCTACTAAAGATTAATTTTATTACATGCTAACTTACCTATTAAATTATTATTAAAGTGTTGAACTGTTTGCTGAGCGTTGAGGTGCTCCCCTGTAATCCCACAGTAGGAAGGCTGTAACAGGAAGACTGCCATAAGCCAGCCTGGGCTACAAGGGAGTTGAAGAGCAGCCCTAACTAACAGCAAGATCCTGACTCAAAAGCAATAGAATGAATGAACAAAAAAAGTATTTCTCCAGAAGTAATAATTTTCAGTTATTTAGAGGATTATTTTGATATTTCCTACTATGTCTCTAATTAACACACTTAGTTTGCATTTCTATTCATTTTGAGGGACTCAGTTTTGTGAAAGATGAGGACTTTGATCATTGCCTGGTTTCAACTTCCTTTCCCAACTACCCTCTCCATACACATAACATCCAACACCTTGTGCACACACATGATCACACCCACTTATACTCACTTCCTTTTAATAAAGCTGTACCATAATTTTGACTAGAGTAGTATTTGTTATTTATAGTATTGTGATCATGTAGCAAATTCTATCCTAAATTTTTGTTTCCTTGGGTAGGTGCCTATCTATCTGCTGTCTAACTTTTAAAGTATCTACTGAAACTAAGAAGTAGTCTATTGATGTCAGTGTGCTAGCCAGGCTGTTGCAACAAGTTGCTATTTCCTTGGGAGCTCAAACAACACACATTTATTTCTCATAGTTCTGGTTGTGGGGAGTCCTGACATCAAAGTGCTGACTGCTCTGTGTTTGATGCAAGCCACATTCTGGTTTGCAGATGGCCTTTGTTTTTCATGGAGTGGACAGGAACTGTGCTACTGTTTGGGAACCCTGTTATAAATGTACTGAATCCACTGGTGAAGTCTCCACCTCATCCCTAATCACCTCCCTGAGCCTTCAAACAATTACATTGAAGTTTATAATTTTAACACAGTAAGTCCCTGATTGATTTACAGACAGTCAAGTTTCAAACTTCCACAGATATGAACAGACCTTACATTACAAACATTCATAGGGGGGAACAGATCGTGGCAGTAGCTCAGGTGTCTGTTGGACATTGTCCCAGCTGTGGTACTGTATGTTTACTGCACAGTGCCATGGGGTGCAGTAGTGTGGGCTGGGGCAGAGCCATGGATGTCCAGAAGCAAGAGGAAAATAGTGACAACGTGCAAAGGACTGCTAGGAGTCACAAAGCAATATGCACTGTGTATTTGTGTCTCACAAGGTACATAAGACTCACCTTGTGGGACTTACAAATCTTCCAGGATGGAAGCTGTTTGTTGCTGTATATGGGCTTTGGAGTGAACACAGACATTCAATCCATAACTGAGCCAGAGGCAGCCTCCAGCTGTTGCATAATCATCTTCTTGGCATCCCTGTTTAACTCCATCATGATTCTGTTCTTTCCTATTTGGTGTCTCAAACTTCATGTAGCTCCTTGTACTATGGTCCCAGTAGTATTGTAGCAAGTGATCATAAACTTTGTGACTTTAAAAAAATACAAAGAAAGGAAATTTATTCAAGTGTTAGAGTCAAGTATTAGAGACTCAAATCAACTTGGGGGCTTCAAGGTCATACTTCCTTCTTCTTCCAGCCCCTCATGGCTCGAGGCCTGCTCTGGCTCCAGTCTCTATCTGCCTCTACACATGGCTTCTCTCCTGCCTCACTCTTAAGTGTACGCCTGCCTTTGTCCAGTGAGGACACATATCCTTGGACTTAAGACCCACACTAAATTCAGGATGACCTTATCCCAGGATCCTAAACTTAAGTACATATGCACAGACCCTTTTTCCCAGTAAGGTCACCTTCCAAGGAAGAGTGAACACATCTTTTGTAGGACCACCATTCAGTCCATTGCATACTTGTGTCTTTTTCTCATTTTACTTCTCTTTGGTACAGTACTTTTCTTCAGTAGTTCTTTGAAAAAGAGTACATTGATAGTAGTTTTTATTTTATGAAAAAAATTATAACAACATAATAAAATAAGTTAATAAACTGTTCATATCATTATCTTTAAAATTGTTACTCTGAATATATGACATACCAAAAAGATTCTTACAAAAAAAAGAAACAGATAATAACATAAAACTTTATTTTCAATTATGTCAGAAAAACTAACACTATAAATTGAACAAATTGCCATATATATTATAATATCTTTGGAAGGATAAATATGTAGTTGGGTTAAATAAATTTTTTAAATGTTGCCCATTCAACATGACTTCATTCTACTGATAAATGTTATTAGAAACTTGTTTGGAATATACTTCTAGAGTGGAAATCATTTTTAACACTTTGGGGCATTGTATTCTTATCTAGTGTAAAGCAGCCAGGGCCACATTAATGTCACAATATATGTGATTTTTTTTCTCTCTAAAGTCTGATTTTTTTTTCCTCAGTCTATCCATGTTTGTAAATTTAGGCACATGTAACTCATCTAATTGTAGTGGACAATGGTCAGATCTATTTTTATGTAAAATCATGCTCTTCAATTTTAGGAAACTTACATGATTTTATTGAGGGTTATTCTGTTGTGCTGATCTCTCTCTCTCTCTGTCTCTCTGCCTCTGTCTCTCTCTCTCTCCTTCTCCCTCTTTTTCTGTCTCTCCTTCTGAAGCTCCTTTCATGTGAATGTTGAGCTCCTAGTACTTACTGTCTACTTATTTCTCATCCATTTTTATCCTTTGATATTTGTGTATTGCATTTTGGAAGATCTTTGACTTTTATCTTCCAGCTATTTCTGCTAATGTGTATTCTCAGTACCCAAGAGCTTTTTCTGGTCTCTGACCATTGTATTCACTTTTTATAGTATTATATTCTTGTTTAGTAGATACAATTTCTTCTCTCCTTTCCATGGGAATTAAGTATTGATATTATATTTAAATTTTTTTCTCTGCCCCAAACCTATATAGAATGAGCCAGGAAATGCAACCAAAACCCAAACCATCTGTTTTGGTAATAATGATATTCACCTTCTTTTTATTTAGAACTGTATTCTAGTTTTGCCTGTTTGATTTAGTGGTTATCATGACCACCCTCTCAGTCTGTTCTTTCTTGGGATTGGGTGGAAGTATCTACCTTTTAGTTGATCATATCTCTCCCTGCCATTGTTTTAAACTTTATAATAATGTGGGTCTTTTTCTGAAGGGAGAGGTAATATCTAAAATGAACCCCAACTCCTACTCTAGGAAGAATTCTTTTTCCCCATTATTTTCTATTCAATATTCTTTAGATAAGTTTTGTTGTGTAGCATTTAGCAGAATAATCCATAGACGGAGGCTCAAGATCTGTGGGACTTGTTCAGGCATTATTATGAATAGCCTCTGAGATTGGAGGGAAAGAGCATGAACTCCTCTGGGTCTCAGCTGGGTCCTGTATGTGTTTCTGTGTCACTACCTAAGCAGATTTGTGCCAAGAGCAAAAGCGCACCCCACCCCCTGCCCCCGCCAAGTCCATCCCTTGAGCTGAGGCAGGTCCTCTGTCTGCATGTAAATGTCTAAGGTTTTACTTATTCAATTGCTTTTTCCCCCCTGGATATCAGTCTTTCTTGCCCCCAATTGTTTTTAAATCTGGCTTTGGTGACCTTATAGTTTCACTTTGTCTCTTACACCTATAATTTGTTGGGTTACTATGTTGTTCTGGCCTTTGACATTTGAAACATGAAAGATCCACATGATGATTGCTGAGCAGCTGCCCTTATGAACACAATAACAGTCCTGTTCATAACATGACCCATTGATTCTCCTATGAGTTTGGAGTTAGGCTGTATATAGTGCTGAGGAGTCGTGGAAATTCACTTAAATTATTAAAGAAATATAGTTACAGATAGGAGGTCCTATGCTGAAGGCTTCAAAAAAGATTATAATAGCTCCAACAGAGTGGAAATGGTTCTTAACTTTTTTAAAACCATAGACTACCCCAGCAGGCAGATGCTTACAGATTAATAATCACTTTACACCGCTGCTGGAAATCGGTTATCCATCATTGTAATATGGACTGTATTACAAGGGAGAATTTTAGGAGGTTTGAATGCAGAATACAATGTGAATGCAGCACTCAACGAATTATTTCTTTCGTCCTATGAAATGTATTGAAGTCTAGCAGATAAATTGTGTCATTAGACATTTTTATGCACTGTCTGGCTATGTACTGGCACCAATAGCTTTTACCTCTTCCCACCCCCTTTACAAAATACAAGAGAACAAACAGCGATTCTTCTTGAGCATCAGAAGACCTCAGGAATACTAAAAAAAATCAACAGAATCTCTATCTATAGAGGCATTTGTAGGAAAGAAATAAGTAAAATTAGGAAAATTATTGTATAATATTATAAATACTTTATTTTGTATATTTTATTTTTGAGTGAAAATTCCACAGTAATTTAGGTGTGACAAATTGAGTTCCAACAGCAGATGACATTGCTTAAATAGTAGAGAATTGTGGTTAAAAATGTGCAAAGCATCTTCTTTCCAAGTCAAGCCTAATGGGCAATAGAATGTTTCATGCAATTAATCAAACATAGAATTGATAATTAGAAAAGTAACCATATTCTACATTATAAATTTAGTTTAATTTTATGATGGAAAGAAAGGCACGCTAATAAAAAGAAAAATACTAATACTTTTCCATCCTTTCTCACTTGATATTTATCAGCTTAATTTACATGTTTGTATAGTTTAGATCAGGTATCTTTAAACACCAAGACCTGGGGATGTTAGTAAAACCCAGAAGGGGAGGGATACCCCTGGGTTTCTGATTCACAAGCCTGGTCAGTGTCCAGCATCAGGTCTGGGTGGAGCCCATTTTCTAATGTATTTCTACAAAGCGAATGGTCCACTGAGCAGATATTTGAATAGCAGGAATACAATTTAGGGCTCTAGGTCTGTAAAGATGGACAGCTTGTCTGCATTATATCCTCCAGGTGATTTCACAAAATAGAAAACAGTTGAATCAACTCCTACAGTATTACAAACTTGCTGTATCAGACTGTGTGACAGCAAAGAAACAATCATTGAAGTTACTTGTTTCCCATTTAATCATTAAAGATGTATAATCTACTTACACTGCTTGTATAATCCACGAAGAATGCCTACAGCCCTGGGAAACTTCTCCCTGTGTCATTTTTTTTCTTTCATCACCAGATTTTACTCACCAGGCAATATGAATCACATATCTGTGCATCTCATATCTGTTAATTATTGACTAAGAAGCTTTATTGAAAATGGTGGGTTTCAGCTTTAATAAATAATGGGGTACATGCTGCCCAATGACAGATGTGTGTAATTCTCATTAAATTCAGTGGCAGTTACACAAGTGAATCAAGCAAAATTGTGTCTTTTACAGAATGTTCTGATTTGGTAAATTATTCACTCTCCAACAGTAGAGACATATGCTATTGTTCTCAGTAGGGTGCAAGAAAAACTCAGAGGGGACATTGTTACAAATTTTAAACTTAGAGTATGCAGCTACAAAAAGACACAAATTGTTTTTAATCAGAAACAAATAAAAATAGGTTTTAACTGCTTTTAAAATATGTTTCCAGATACAGTGGAGGGTTGGTGGATAATTGGAGAGATAGCTACTGATTTCTGGATTTTTCCAAATGTTCGATTACTCTAGTAGTCTTACCAAAATAGCAATGATCAGTAATATCAAAGCCAGTAAAGAAATATAAAGGGAACACCATCATTATAAAATGTAAGTGGAATTATAAAGGGTTCAGGTCACCAACAATTAAACAGTGAAGTAGGAAACTGTTGAACTAAACTCTGGTCTTTGGTTTATCACTGAGATGGACATACTTTGAAGTAAAACATCAAAAAGATGCAGAAAATATTATCTTGCTGAGATTCAAGGACTAACAGTAGTAGGAAATGTGGTGAAATAATGGCACTAAGTTAATTAGTATGATATATTTTGTTGGATTTTTTCAAATATCTGCTGTTGCAGCTCTTAAGACAAATGCATAAATCTGTTCTGGTTATCCAGCTAGCTGACTAGTTGAATGAGTCTGCCTAAGATTTGCAGTCTTGTCAGAGCCTGACCTTTCCTAATGCCACAGAGTTAATAATTAATGAAGATGGCGGCAGCAGTTTGTGCCTGTGAACAACTATCTCCACCCCTACCAAATCTTTCTTTAATTCTTTTTTTTTTATCTTTATTGGTACATTAAATATACACATCATGATTGCACTCCATAATGGGGATTTGTACCAGTATAAGACACAACTTAATTCTCATTTTTTACCATAGCCCTACCCACCCTACCACCCCTCCATATACATAAAATTTGTTTCCTTACTTTTTTGTTACAATCTCAACATTGTCCCCTTTCACCTTATTTTACATTGAGCATTTTCTATTTCACAATATAGAAATGATAAGTTTGAATCATTTCTACTTAAATGGACATACCTTGAGGATATCCTCAAAAGTGAAATAAATAGGGCACAGATAGGTACATATCGCATCTTTTCTCTGGTATGAGAAAATGAAGATGTAAATGAGTTCTAGAATTGTATGTTATATATTGTGAAATAGAAAATGCTCAATGTAAAATAAATGTAAAATAAGGTGAAAGAGGACAATGTTGAGATTGTAACAAAAAAGTAAGGAAACAAATTTTATGTATATGGGGGGGTGGTAGGGTGGGTAGGGCTATGGGAAAAAATGAGAATTAAGTTGTGTCTTATACTGGTACAAATCCCCATTATGGAGTGCAATCATGATATGTATATTTAATGTACCAATAAAGATTTAAAAAAAAGAAATGAAACTTGGTAAGTTTGGGAACAAAAAGAATAATTTTACAATGAAAATACTGTCATGTTTTGTTCTACCATGATTTTGTTTCTTCAGAATTATTCCTCATGTTTTTAGATTCTTCTTTGGTTAACTAAATTTACTTAATGCTCCAATACTCTTTCTTTTTTTTTACTGAAATCTTTATTGGTACATTACATATACACATCATAATTGCACTCCACAATGGGAATTTGTACCAGTATAAGACACAACTTAATTCTCATTTTTTCCCATAGCCCTGCCCACCCTACCACTCCCCTACATACGTAAAATTTGTTTCCTTTCTTTTTTGTTATAATCTCATTATTTTTCCCCCTTCACCCTATTCAATACTTTTTAAATATCTCTAGTTCCTAATAAAATTTTAAGTGAAAATTGCTTACTCAAGTATTGTTTTCATATCACTTGGACATTAGTAAAGAAGTTGGCATTGAAGGCAGTGTGGGTAGTTTTCTTCTTCAGTATTTATGTGCATGTGTGCATTTAAGAATATTATTTGATGTCAGAATACATGGTAAAGAAATATGAAAATATTTAGTGTGTAAGCACTGGACTTGCTGTACAACATAAAGGTAAAAAGGAGAAGACAATGTATCAGTGAAACTCTACTTAATAGCTATTTTGTTGTTTCTCTAGAAATTATTATTTATTTATGTAATTTTATTTATTTATTTATTTATTTATTTATTTATTTATTTATTTAGAAAGGGTCTCACTTTGTAGTTCAGGCTAGTCCTGAGCTCAGCCTCAATCCCACATCACAGCAATCCTCCTGCATCTTCCTCCTGATTGCTGGGATTACAGGTGTGAGCCACTGTGCCTGGCACTGTGGTATATGGTACTGATTGCTGCCATGGGCCTGAGTCTCCATGCCCAGTATTTCATGTGATTACTGAGGGATCAAACCCGGGGCCCTTGCACTTGCAAGTCAGGTGCTGGAAGCACTGAGCTAAATCCCTGGCCCCAGAAATATTCATTTAAACTGGCAGTGATTGGGATTGACTGCTATTTAATCTGTGAGCCCTTCCAAGGTTATTTTGAAATTCTGTGAAAATTTTACCTTACAGACACTGAGAGTTGATTATTTATAGACAAATGTTTAAGTTGTGATGAAACTACCTGCCACATCACACTATTTCTAGGCAGAAGGCATCCATAGAATTTTCATGAAAACAAGAAACTAAAGATTAAAGAAATTCATGTGTTGTGTTTTCTGCATGACCCAAATTTGAAAAAAAATCCACTGTCATTTTGATGTGAGAAATTTAGTTTATTTTAGATCAAGTTTGGAAAAGAAGAGTGTTGCAGTGCACTTCCAAGTAGCCACCTCTCTCCTCCTCCTTTACCCCTCATTTTCTTCATTCTTTTAGGGTTATAGATCTTGTGGTACCATGATTAATGTCTCTGATAGACACACTGACCTCCTAGTCTGTAGTAAGCTTCTAATTCAGTGTCTGTTGTATGTTAATGTGCACATAAATCCCCAGGCAGAAGTGCAGATGGGGAGGGATTCAGGAAAGTAAGTCTGGGATAGGGAGAATTTCTGGTTCAAATGGCTCCCATGAAATGCAGCTCTGTGGTTCCAGGGAAGACTGTGACTTTCAGAACAGAAGAGAGTTTAGATTCCAACTGTTTGGCTTATGTAGATAGCTCAAAATATTTGATTTGAAAGATTCACATTGTAATCTGATATCATTTTTTCTACAATTATTTCCACACATTATAAAGTCCTTTTATTCAAAATGAACTATTATAGGAATGAGAGATTATTGAAGACAAGGGAAAGCTAAATCCAAGAAAGGAGACAGAAATAAGTATGATGTGCTGAGATCTAAAAAGCACGAGAAGTTAACACTTTCTGTTGAATTAGGATTGATTTTTAATGGTCTGTAGCTAACAGAAAAGGACCAATAATTCTTGGCCTTAATTCAACTCACTTCTGGCAGAGAATTCAGCTTTTGTGAAATA
>PVIR01017953.1:0-27281 GCA_004026965.1 Petromus typicus
GATGGAACTCAGGCCCTTGCACTTGCAAGGCAGGTGCAGGAGCCACTGAGCTAAATCCCTGGCCCTCAATGTAGCTTTTATTCCAGTATTTTGTTATTATTTTTCTATTTTATTATTGGCTATTAATAACTTCTTTATATGCCTAACCTGCAAATTAATAATCATTATAGTTTGTATTCAAGTGTCCCACTTAACCCCCCAAAAAAACTTACAGTCATAGTGGGGCTTTTCTCCAAGGTGGCGGGATCTAGAGTGTGTAATGCTGGGATGAAGGATGTATAATTACTGAATTAGTTTACTGAATAATTAGGCAGTTTTGGCTAGGACTAAGGATTCTTCACCTGACTGTGAATGCAACCTACCTGAGGGCAGGTGGCTAGGACTAAGGATTCTTCACCTGGCTGTGAATGCTACCTACCCGAGGGCAGGTAGCCTAGGTAGGGTAAAAGGAACAGAAAGAGGTCACTTGTTCTTGCTTGCTGCTTGCTGCCTTCTGCGTGTCCTAATTTGCCATGGATTGTTTATCTTTTGCAATAACCCTCTGCCATGCCCCGCTGGCTTGGAGTCAGCTGACTATGGACTGAAACCTCTACACACTGTAAGCCCAATAAACCTTTCCTCCTAAAACTGTGGGTGTTGGGTATTTTGTGTCAGCAATGAGAAAAGTATCTAAGACAATTATATATACATTTGCATTAGAAAAACAATCATACATGTAAAAATTATGCAGCCACTATAATCTTGGACCGTCCTCTTAATAAGAGGGGACCACTGGATTTCTGGATAGAGAAGGTGTGAATGTCCATAGTTGCCCCTAGAGGGCAATATGTGCCTTCACCTCTAAAAAAAAAGGTGTGAACCTCATTTCAGCACAAATGTATTTGTGTATTAGGAACAGAAGAAAAAAATGAATGAGATCGAACAATAAAATTTATTTTATATCAACTTCTGCTTTGTAATATGATTATAACATTTTTTATATTTTCCAAAAATGCACACAATAGGGGAAAAGGCAAGCCATTCTAAACTATAAATTTTACTAGATACAAAGGATATTTTATATTGACCAAAGGAAAGCATAACAATTGCTTTCTGGTACATCTGCACCAAATAATAAAGACACAAAGTACACACAGTAAGGCAGACAGAATTAAAGCAGAAGTAGACAATTCAACAATAATAGTGGAACACTTCAAAATTTCACTTTAATAGTAACAGGTAATCAACTAGATAGAAGGCTAGTAGAGAACTGAAAGACTTAAGAAGCAATAAAAATTATACAAAAAGTCGCTGATTTAGGAACACTGGAGTTGTGAGCTTTCACAGATATAAATGGACCTCACTTTTTTTAAAAATGCTTTACATTTCTTATTTGTGTTAAAGGTGTATAAAACTCACTTTGTCAGATTTTTCACTAAAACTGACTTACGAATGTTCCCCCTGAATGACCCTGTTTGTAAGTTGGGAACTTAAGCTATACTTCATAAGTGTATGTAGAACATTTCAACAGCAGAAAAATACAAATTATTTTCAAGGCCACTGAACATCTGCTGGGGTGGATCTATGGCAGGCTGTAAGATGTCTGGACAAACTTAAGAGCTCCAAATCATACCAAGTATATTTGCTATCCATTAAAATTAAAATCAGAGTTAAATAGGGGAAATATTAAGAAGTACACAGATATATAGAAATGAAATGCATACCTATATAGGTGACAAGTCAAAGAAGAAATCACAGAATAAATTAGAAAATACTTTGTGAGGGATGAAATAAAAGTATAATAAATAAAAACTTACAGGATGTAGCAAAGTAGTGCTTAGAGAGAACCATAATATCTGTTTTATGATAGTATAAAGTATCAAGTTTCACTTTTAGAAGCTAGAAAAATAAGAGCAGGAAAAAACTAAAACAAACAACAAGAAAGAATAAAATCAGAGTAAGAAAAACAATAGAGAATTTTTTCCTTTCCTTTTCTTTTCTTTTTTTAGCCAGGGTCTCACTATGTAGTTTGGGCTATTCTTGGACTCCCTGTGTGACCCAGGATAGCCTTGAACTTGTGGCAAACTGCCTGCCTCAGGCTTCCAAGAACTGGGGATAATAGAGAATTTCAACAAATCCAAAAACTTAGTTCCTAGAAAAGACTAAAAAGCTGACAAATTTATATCAGAACACAGGCAGGAGATCAAATTTTTAAATTCAAGAATGAAAGATATGATATTAAGAGAAATAAGATTATAAAGGAATGCTAATATCAATTACATGCAAACAAATGCATACATTTCAAAAAGGCATAAACTATAAACTTACACAAGAAGGAATAAAAATCCAAATAGACCTATAACAAGAAAATTGAAACAGAAACTTAAAAATAGTTTTACATAGACATTCCCAGGAAAAGATAGTTTCAGTGGTGAATTCCATCAAACATTTAAAGAAATAGCATGAATCCTCTGATCACTAAGAGAAGTAATTTCTTCTTACTTCATTCTATTTACTAAATACTACTTGATACCAGAATTAAAGCTTCTACAAGTAAAATATATGAATATGATGAAAAGATTGTCAACAAACCTAATCTAGCAACATATAAAAAGTATTATACATCATGACCAAATGGAACACACATAAAAAGTTGGCTCAGTTTTTAAAAAATTAATCAATGAAATATACTATATTAATGTAATAAAGTAGTAAAAGCACAAGATTATTTCAACAGATGAAGAAAAAACATCTTATAAAGGTCTACCACCATTCCATGAAAAACACTGTATGAACTAGAAAAAGAAGGGAATTATTCCCCACAACAAAGGATATTTATGGAAATTCCACAGTTCATATAACACCTAGTAGTAAAGCCTGAAAATTTTTCCCAAGACTAGGAACACAACAATATTCGCTTTTATCACATTTATTCCGCATTGTACAGGAGGTTATATCCAGTGTAATTGGGAAAGAAAAAAAAAAAAAGAAAATAAAAAGAATCTCTAAGAATACTTGAGCTTGTGTTTTTAAATCCTATGGAATGCACAAAATAGGCCTAAGAATTAACAAATAAGTTCACTACTGTTGCAAGATGTGAAATCAACTTCCAAGGCTAAGTTTCAAAAGGCTGAGAATGAGGTGAGGTTTCACAAAGCAAAGGAACCACTTAGCCTCTTTGATTTTAGGTCCTCAAACCTTAGGCAAATGAGATTTTCCCCATTGTGCAGCAAAGCATTTCAGGCCTGCCCTGGGCTGCACTATTTCAGGCAAAGATTTCTGTATGGATAAAATGAGACAAGCATCTGAAGATTTTGGCACCAACATTTTTAAAAATTAATTTTATGAGTATACTTTATGCATATAGTGGTCCCCTTCATCATAGGGAATTTGTACCTGTACATGATATATCTTGGTTCTGATTTCCTACTCTGCTCCCCTCCTTTCAACCCCTCTTCTCCTCCTTCTTTACAAAAGCTTTGCTTCCCTTTTTACCTCAGGTCACTCTTTTTCCTTTCACTTCCTTCTTTTCCTTCTCCCCTCATCTCCCTTCCCATTTGAATATTTTCTTCCTGTTTCCCAATATCTATTATGCATTTCGGTCCTTATTTACCCTTTTGGTTTCTCACACTAAAGAAACAATGTGATATTTAAATATGTGTGTTCAATTTATTTCATTTAAGAGTATGGTTTCAAGGTGCACTCATTTACCTAGAAATGTCTCAAGTTTATCCTTCTTTGTAGCACAGTAGTACTCCACTGGAAAAAATAACCCACATCTTTTTAACCATTCATACATTGATGAATATTTAGGCTGTTTCAAAGATTTAGCTATTATAAATTATGCTACGATGAACATGGTTGTGCATATATTATTGTGATATGATGCTTTTAATTCTTTTGGGAAGACACTAAGAAGGGAAATATCTAGGTCAAATGGAACCACTACTCCTAGTTCTATGAGGAATCTCCACAGTGGTTGTACCACCAGTCAACACTCCCACCAAAAGTGGAGACTGGTTCCTTTTTGCCCACAGTCCCAACATTTGTTATCAGTTGATTCTTTTTTTTGAGACAAGGTCTTGCTTTGTAGTTGAGGCTGATCCTGAATTCAGCCTCAAACTCAGCAATCCTCCTGCCTCTGCTTCCTGAGTGCTAGGTTTACAGGCGTGAGCCACCACGCCCAGCACTGTGGTATGTGGTACTGGTTGCTGGTGGGTGTGACTCATTATGCTCAGCATTGCTGTATGTGGTTACCAGAGATCAAACTAGAGACCCTGAGCTTCCAAGGCAGACACCTGAACCACTGAGCTAAATCCCTGGCCCTTAAATTTAGTTCTTTATTGGCACATTTTATATATACATCATGATCATACTCAACATTGAGAATTTGTTCCAGAATATGACATGATTTTTCCTTTTCCCCCCATTCTCCTACCCACCATACAACCCCTTACCTCCTATGTATATATGTTGTTTCCTTTTTTGATGTCACATTTTTCTTTCTTGTTGTGCATCCCTATTCTTTTCCCTTTGAATATTTTCTATTTCACAATATCTATTCTACATTTGATAATTCATTTACATCTTCAGATCCTCATACCAAAGAAAAGATATGGTATTTACACATCTGTGGCCTATTTATTTCACTTATGAGTATGTCCTTAAGGTACGTCCATTTGAGTATAAATGACTCAAATTTATCATTCTTTATGGAAGAGTAATATTCCATTTAATGAAAAAAAAAACCCCACATCTGGGCCGGGGAGTTAGCTCAGTGGTTCTGGCGCCTGTCTTGCAAGCGCAATGGCCCGGGTTTGATTCCCCGGTAACCACATACCATACTGGGCGTGGAGACTCATCCCAGCAGCAACCAGTACCACATACCACAGTGCTGGGCGTGGTGGCTCACGCCTGTAATCCCAGCACTCGGGAGGCAGAGGCAGGAGGATTGCTGTGATGTGAGTTGGAGGCTGAGCTCAGGGCCAGCCTGAACCACAAAGCGAGACCCTGTCTCAAAAAAAACCCCAAAAAACAAAAAACAAAAACAAAACAAAAAAATCCCCCACATCTTCTTTATCCAGTTTCTAGTTGATGGACATTTGAATTGTTTCCAAGATTTAGCTATCACAAATTCTTCATAATAGCCATTCTTTCTGGAGTCAGATGGAGTCTTGGTGTTGCTTTAATTTGCATGTCTTAGATGAACAGTGATGTTTAATGTTTTTTCATATGTTTATTTTCCATTTGTACTTCATCTGAGAAGTCTTCATTCATTTCACATGCTTATTGGATTGGGTCTTTAAATTTGGGAGGGTCTGAATTTTTTGAGTTCTTACATATACTAAATATTAGTCCTTTGTCTGAGGAACAGCTGGTAAAATTTTTTCCACACTGTGGGTTGTCTCTTAACTCTCTGGTGGTTTTACTTAATGTGCAAAAGCTTTTTAATATGTAAGATCCCAGTTGTTGATTTCTATGCAGTCGGAGTTCATAAAATCTTTGTCTACCTCTATGTCTTCCAGAGTTCTACTTATTCTATCTTCTATCAGATTCAGTATTTCTGTTCTGATATTTAGATCTTGATCCATTTTTCTTTTAGTTTGTTCATGGTGAGAGAGGTGGGTCTGTGTTTCATCTTTGGCCAACACCATTTATTAAAGAGGTTATCTTTCTTCCAGTGAAGGTGTCTGGCATTTTGTCAAAGATAAAGTGAGTCATTGGGTTTGGAGGCATTTCTACATTTTCTAATTTGTTTCACTGATTTTTGGACTGGTGTTTGTTTGTTTATGCTGTTTCTTTTTTATCATAGCAACTTTGTAGTATAATTTTAAGTCAGGCAGTTGGTGCCTTTGGCACCAAACATTAATGCATTATCTCTATCTTTTCTAACAATACATATAGTGATTACTTTATCAAAAACAATGTATTTTTTTCATGTTGGCCTATATACCTTTGTTTTACTTACCTTTGCATGTATAGCACCTCAACAATAACTTGCACAAAAGAGCTACAAAGCAGGGTGTGTTGGCACATGCCTGTAATCCCAGCAATCTAGATGTGAGGGAGGAAGATCATCATGAGTTCCAGATCAGCCTGGGCTATATAGTGAGACTTGTGTCAAAAAGAAAAAAAAAAGAAAAAAACTAAATTTATATGAATAAATGAATGAAATGCATGAAACAAATATTATTCGAATAGTAGTATACTTATTCTTTCCTCAATCCATAGCCAAGTACTCTTTTGTTCTGTTAAACTTTTCATGTGGTACTAGGGTATAAATAATGAGCTTCAATTCAGAGAGATCTAGGTTGAACCCTGGATCTGAAATTTATTTAGAGCAAACATTTTGGGGCCTGAGTCAGACTGTGTCAAACAATAAGTTGAGCATTCAATATATATTTTATTTTAAACTCTCTACATTATGCATGAACCATGCACTATATTAATCCACATTTTCTACACGAGAAAGCAAGGATTTGGAAAAGAAACATTTGGCCTAAACATACTCACTGGCAGAGTCAGGATGCAAACTCAGATTTAATGCCAGCTGTTTTTCTGGTGGCCATTTGAACTATTTCAAGCTATTTAACACTTTCCACTTTCCCACCTTTGTGCCTCATTTAACATGACTAAAATACCTGCTGTGTCTGAGTCAACCAGTTCATTTAGGTAGGAAAATATCCATCAAGAGTTTTTTTTAACAATGAAAATATTTTTTTTTAAATTTTTTTGAGACAGGGTCTCACTTTGTAGTTCAGGCTGGCTGTGAGCTCAGCCTCAAACTCACATCACAGCAATCCTCCTGCCTCTGCCTCCCGAGTGCTGGGATTACAGGCGTGAGCCACCATGCCTGGCACTGAGGTATGTGGTACTGATTGCTGCTGGGTGTGGAGATTCACTGGAACTACTCAGCTAAATCCCTGGCCCAACAATGAAAATCTTAAACATAAAACTTATGATGACTCTCTGAAATGGAATTTATCTACACCTTTCTATTTTCTAGTTCTTTGGGCATTTACATCTTCAAAATCATGTATTAAAATTAAAAACTATAAGTTAGCATCAGATAAACTATATTTGCCACCATGTATGACATTTTTATTCTACTGCTTCAAGATTCAAGAGAATGTGACTCAAGAAGAATAGATCTATTTCCTGAGGGTTAATTATGAAAGCGCCAGATCAATCATAAGGTTTCACCAGTCCATTCCAGCATGGTCTGCTACCAAGTATATTAGGGACTATGCCAAGAACACAGAAGGGGCCTAAAAACGCTCATGAGAAATTTTATGGACTTCACTCACAATCAGGACACAATTCAGGTATTTGCTTGTAGTTTATTAATAACTGTAGCCCAGGCTGGCCTTGAACTCATGGTGCACCTCCTGCCTCACCTCCTGAGTGCTGGCTTACAGTATTGCATTTCTTCATCTGAGAAGTCTTCATTTCAGGTGCTTATTGCTTTAGGTCTCCAGCCCTTGCTTCAAGCCTCTCTTTTTCTGTCTTATTTTTTAAATTCAAATCTTTATTGGTACATTATATATACACATCATCATTTTATTCAACATTCAGAGTTTGTACCAGTATATGATTTGACTTGATTCTCATTTTTTTTCATTACTCATCCACCCTACAACCACTCTCCTGTATACGTAAGCTTTGTTTCTTTTTTTACTATCACATTCTTTTTCCCCTCATTATTTACTACTACAGCCTCTTTCCTTTTAAATATTTTGTTTCACAATATCTACCATATAAACTAGAAATCATTTACATTTTCATTTTCTCATATCAGAGAAAAGATATATTTATACATCTGTGACCTATTTATTTCATTAATGAGAATGTCCTGAAGATACATCCATTTGAGTATGAATGACTCAATCTGATCATTTTTTTATGGCAGAATAATACTCTAAAAGAACCACATCTTCTTTATCTAGTATCCAGTTGATGGACATTTTGGTTGTTTCTAAGATTTAGCTATCAAAAACTGAGCTGCTATAAACATGGGTGCACATATGTTGTTGTAATAGTAATCTTTTAAACCACCAACAGAGCGAAAAGGCAACCAACAATATGGGAAAATATCTTTACCAGCTGTTTCTCAGACAAAGAGCTACTATCTAGACTATGTAAGGAGCTTAAAAAAATCACTCCACCCAAATTTAAAGGCCCAATTCAAAAATGGTCATCAGAAATGAACAGATACTCTTCAGAGGAAGAAGTAAAAGCAGCTAAGAAGTACATGAAGAAATGCTCAACGTCACTGGTCATTCATGAGATGCAGATGAAAACAACATATGAGATTTCATCTCATTCCACAAAGAATGGCTGCTATCTCAGAATTAGCCAGCAACAAATGTTGGCGATGCTATGGAGAAAAAGGAACCCTTCTCAACTGTTGGTGGGAGTGCAGACTTGTACAACTCCTGAGGAAATCAATGTGGAGGGCTGGGGAGTTAGCTCAATGGTTCCGGCGCCTGTCTTGCAAGCGCAAGGACCAGGGTTGGATCCCCTGGCAACCACATACAATACTGGGTGTGGAGACTCAAGCCCAGCAGCAACCAGTACCACATACCACAGTGCTGGGTGTGGTGGCTCACGCCTGTAATCCCAGCACTCAGGAGGCAGAGGCAGGAGGATTGCTGTGATGTGAGTTTGAGGCTGAGCTCAGGGCCAGCCTGAACCACAAAGAGAGACCCTGTCTCAAAAAACCTAAAACAAAAGAAAAAAGAAAGGAAATCAGTGTGGAGATTCCTTAAAAAACTGTGATTAGAGGTCCCATTTGACCCTACTATTCCTCTGCTAGGTATATACACAAAAGAATTAGAAGATTCATATCACAGTGATGTATGTGTGTTTATTTTTTACAGAAAAAGAAGTGAAGGAGTAGAAAGAACAGTTCTGGAAAAGGGATATCTAGATAAAACCCTGATAGTCAGGTTTCATTACAAAGAGTCTGCAGTATCCTGAATGCAAAAGCAGAAGACAGGACACAGGAATTCTTCCTGAATGTCTTCTCCTTCATTATTCTGAAAAGTTTTTTTATGAGACCTAATTGTAGGTTCATGGGTAATTGCAAAGACAGTATTGAGAGTCCTGAAGTGCTCTTTGCTTTCCACTTGTATGTTTTCATTTGCATGGGAAGTGATTTTAGGAGGATATTTGGATACTGTGTTAGATTGGCATCTTTTCTCACTGAGACTATGATGTGACTGGTAACACAAAGTTTCAGTTCTTTGAATCACACCAAAAAGACATATCAATTAAGAAAATAGTTGAAATACAAATTAATTAATATAATTAAGTGAATACAAAGAGCTAAAAAGCCAAAATAGATTTTGAGAAAAGTCTATATGCTGCCATACAATGATTGATGCAGTTGTTTACGGTCATAATTCATGTGAAAAAAGATTTAAGGAAGCAAAACTTTATGAAATAAGCCTATATGGTCTGCAGCTGAAACTGAAATAAGTGTCTGAAATAATACTGTGACCTGTTGCACTATGAAAACTATCTCCTCTACCAGATGGCCCTATAAGAATGGCTCTTGCTTGTCCTTTTAGCCTATCACCAGTTGTCCTCACTTTGTTCCAGTCTGTCTCACTGTCCTTCTGGTTTTTAGATGAGCAACTTCATCCCTGACTCAGGACATTGGTATCTACTGCTCGATCTCCCTGGAATGTTCTTTCTTCTAATCTCTTCTTGTTATTTAGGTCTTCTCTGATCACCAAAGCTACCTTCATCCCTCAATAACTCTGTACCTACTGTTTCTTTCTTTTTTTTTTCTTTTTCTTTTTTTGGTCCTGTGCATCAAAACCAGGATCTTGTACTTACAAGGCAGGAGCAGAATTGAAATCCCAAATCTGTATCTACTGTTTTATCTTATTCTTTACACATATCTTATCATCTGTCTCCCTATTAAAATAGTCTCCATGATGGTAGAAGACAATCTTAAGGGCTACAACCAGAATACCTTAGATCTTAGAGCTTGATATTTACTTTCCACCAACATTTGCTTCTGTTAGTCTTATATTGTTTGAAATAAAATATGGCACTTTAATGATATAAAATTAATAAATATTTTAATCACAAATTTGATTTGTAAAGTTTTAATGCTTAAAACAAGCTGTGTTTTATCTAGAAGAAGCATTTATATGGAATAGTTTCTTACTGATGTTAGGTAAGTAACATGTTATCATCTGCATACATTCTGCTTTTGATTCTGCAAAAGCAACAAAACATGAAACCTGTGAAATACTTTATCACTTCTTTTTCTTTTGACCTTATCATATTTTTCTTGGTAAATTATTTAAATTAATTCCTTCAAGGCAAGAAGATGCAATTAGTCTGATGAATAATATGCTTGCTTTTATTTAATTTGTATTTTAAATATTAGGCATGTTCATCTTGAACCAGTTTATTCAGCTTTTTCATAGATACACTCAACTTTAATATCAGCTGTTGTCCTCAGGTCTGAATGTTAAGTCAACATATGCTCGAGAAGACCTTTAGCTTATCAAGTATTGCAGGTCTTTGATTGTTTTGGAATCTCTTCTGATACTAGGGTTCTAGTTCAAGGCCAGTTAATACTACTACTTTTTTTTTCCCCACTTGATTGAACAAACGATTGGCTGCTTTAGCTGTTAAAAGTTCATGTTATTGGACCAGGGTTCCATGTATATAAAAAGTCTGGTGTGACGATTTGTTCAGGTATATCCTGCCCTTTCTAACCATAGGTTCTCCTTCTTAGGAGTTTTACACAAGATTTGCAAAATGATAACTATATATTTGACCTGGGGAACTGCTGTAGCAGTTTGCTGTTGTTTATGGCTTATTTTTGGAATAAGAAGAAGGTAAGGAAAGTACTTTAAATTTTCTTTTAGCTCACTTATCCAGTGTTCTTTTACCTTCATTACTAAACAATAAATTTTGTTTCTATACTTATATTTTAATATTTTTAGACAAAATTTTTTTTTCAATTTTATAAGTGCTATTTTAAAAATTAAGTCTACCAAAAACAAATAATTATAGTTTCACTGTTCAATACATACAATTACTAATCGTAAACGTTGATATTTCATTGAGAAAAATGGTTAGCATAGAGTAGAATTCAACAAGTGTTTGGTGAATGCATGGGTAGATAGATGGATGAATCTAATAATCATTTTATCCAACATATTATGTTGCTAGATTAATAAAATCGATTACTGTAGTAAAAGAACATGACTCCATTAACAAAAGAAGTATCTATAAACTAGAAATAAGTCAGCATGGAATTTTAAAACCTGGTGTAAAAGGATACTAAACATGTAATATTTTTCATATCTATCCTACATTTATGTCTCATAGGAAAATAGGGGAGCCACCTCTAGAAAATGGGCTGATTCCATACCTGGGCTGTGCTCTGAAATTTGGGGTCAATCCTCTTGAGTTCCTCAGAGCAAATCAAAAGAAACATGGTCCTGTTTTTACCTGCAAACTAATGGGAAAATATGTCCACTTCATTACAAATTCCTTGTCATACCATAAAGTGTTGTGTCATGGAAAATACTTCGATTGGAAAAAATTTCACTACACTACTTCTGCAAAGGTAACTCCTTTTGCATTTATACAGAATTCAGTTTGTTTCCTAGTTTTTAAAAATAGAAATAAATTTAGTAATTTTCAAGTAATTTTCATATTCTTATATTGTAGGATAGAGGTGTTGAGAGTTACTTTATTGTGGAGATTCTGAGAAACATAATAAATTAGACACAGCCTTCTTGTAGTATTAAAAATACACAATAGTTAAGGCTGGGGATTTAGCTCAGTGGTTCCGGCGCCTGTCTTGCAAGCACAAGGGCCCTGGTTTGATCCCCGGTAACCACATACAATATTGGGTGTGGAGACTCACGCCCAGCAGCAACCAGTACCATATACCACTGTGCCTGGCGTGGTGGCTCACGCCTGTAATCCCAGCACTCAGGAGGCAGAGGCAGGAGGATTGCTGTGATGTGAGTTTGAGGCTGAGCTCCAAAGTGAGAGACTCTGTCTCAAAAAAAAAACCAAAAAAATAAAAAATAAAAAACCCACACAATAGTTAGATTTGTCACTTGCTGACTAGCTAATAAGGGCAAAATAAAAATTGAATGCTTTAGTGAACCCAATGGAACTGTATCAAAAAGCCAGGTACAAACTCATCATGTTAATAATGTCTACACAATATGCAAGTGGATGTGTTGGAAAATTTAAAATTCTATAGCTATTTTATCATTCTCAGGCCATTCTGTCAAACAATCATCTCTAACAGAGAAAACAATCAGTTTATTGTTTCTGCAAAGAATTATCAGATAGTCTTTGGCACAGAGTGGCTTAAACTCTGTGAAACTGGATCTATAAAGAATATAAGAGAGAACTAATGACCATATATATTATATATATTATAAAATATGTGTATATATATATATAATATATATATATTTTTTTTTTTTAAGGTTTTTTTGAGACAGGGTCTCGCTTTGTGGTTCAGGCTGGCTCCGAGCTCAGCCTCAAACTCACATCACAGCAATCCTCCTGCCTCTGCCTCCTGAGTGCTGGGATTACAGGAGTGAGCCACCATGCCCGGCACTGTGGTATGTGGTACTGGTTGCTGCTGGGGTGAATCTCCATGCCCAGTACTGTTATGTGGTTACTGTGGATCGAACCCGGGTCTTTGTGCTTGCAAGACAGGCGCCAGAACCAGAGTTATATCCCCGGCCCTAAAAATATTTTTCATTAGTATCAAATTAGTGTGCAAATAAATTCAAGTAGTATGAGAAGTAAAATGACTGGGAGGGTCCAAGGAAGAGTCATTGAAGAGCAAGGATTTAACTTTGGGTTTAATGAAGAATACCAGTTGGCCACTTTGTTGTAAAGTGTTGTGAAATTATACACAGGAAGGCCAAGTAGAGAAGAGTAAAGGGGCCTAACCTATTCTCCATCCTCTCCTTCTTCCTCTTCTTTCTCCACACATTTTATTTGTTGATAGGCATTTGGGCATAGAAGCATTGACCCAAGTGATGGAAACACCACGGAAAACATAAACAACACTTTCAGCAAAACTCTGCAGGGCAATGCCTTGGATGCTCTCACGGAAGCCATGATGGAAAACCTCCAGTTCATTCTGAGGCCCCCGGTCCCGCCCACATCGCAGAGTGCAGCCTGGGTAACAGAGGGCCTGTATTCCTTCTGCTACCGAGTGATGTTTGAAGCTGGCTATCTAACTCTCTTTGGCAAAGATCTTACAAGGCAAGACACACAAAAATCTCTTATTCTCAACAACCTTGACAACTTCAAGCAATTTGACAAAGTCTTCCCGGCCCTGGTCGCTGGCCTCCCCATCCGAGCTTTCAAGACAGCGCACAGGGCTCGGGAGAAGCTGGCCGAGGGCCTGAGGCACGACAGCCTCCGCATGCGGGCCCGAGTCTCTGAGCTGATCCGCCTACGCATGCACCTGAATGACACACTCTCCACCTTCGATGACGCAGAGAAGGCCAAGACGCACCTCGCCATCCTCTGGGCCTCGCAAGCCAACACCATTCCTGCCACTTTCTGGAGCCTGTTTCAAATGATTAGGTGAATAACAGATTAAATGTGTCCTTATTTTGGTGGGATGCACAAGTTTAAGCATTTCATTTTAGGTACAGTACTTCTTCATCCCAATGATGGAGAATGTGTTCCTATGTTCCTATTCAGTCTTTACAAAGTCACAACAGTTTTATAGAAACACAGGCCCAGACAGAGATGTTTCCGAAGCCAGAGGCCGGGTAGGTTCACACTGGGCTATTCAGGCCACCTGGCACAGGTTTTTGCCCTGAACTCCACAGTTCTTCACAAAACCAATTTAGGTTCACAAATAGTCATGTAAATATTTTTAAGTAACTATGGACTTAAAGACAATAATCAGTGCAGTGACTCTCCCTTATCATGTGTGCATTCACATTTGTATTCCCTTCAATGAATAATCACTGTTTTACTATTTATTTGACCAGCACAAAGTCATGTATTCATAATAAAGTTCTGTTAATTCAGTTCCAGAATGGCAAGTGTAGCCATGCTTTATGACAGCGCCAGAAAAACTATCCAAACATTTCTGGGACTTAGTTGGCTGTATCTATGTAATACAGATCCTGACTATGGCACTGAGGCTTTAGCAAACTTCCATACACTAAAATAAGTAGCCTTAATTTCACATTGCAAAATTACAAACAAAAAAGCTGTTCTAACATGGTAAGAATTTCAAGAGTAAATTTCAACTTCCATTTGGATACTCTATAATTGTTATCTTAGATACAATTTTATTAATTACTTGACTTTAATGCTTTCTTAGAACTATTAACAGATATGGCACCACAGTTTTATTTTTGTCCTCTATTCTCCTTCAGTGTAAGACAGTTCTTGCCAAAATCAAAGACAAAACACAAATGGAGTACAAGGGATGGGGAATGTCCTTTTCTCATCTTCCCTGTTATCTAAACCACTTGGTTAAAAGGGAAAATGCCTGTGGTTCGCAGACCTCTGAGTGTGCAAAAATTATTTTCTTCATGTCTTTTCTTTCCTCTTAACTTTAAATAGGAGTCCTGAAGCAATGAAAGCGGCTGCTGAAGAAGTGAATAAGGCCCTGGAGAGCGCTGGTCACCAGTTGAGCTCTGAGGGCAGTCCCATTCATCTAAATCAAATGCAACTGAATGACCTGCCAGTACTAGGTGCGTTCGCTATGTCACCTGTCATTCACTGTGTCCTGTTAACAACTGTCCAAATGTATTAGGCACTTACTGATCTCAGGAAATTATGCTGAGTATTGCCTTTGATTTGGCTCTCATCCTCATAGCAATCCTGTAACTGAGGGTTATTACTATGCCTAAATGCCAAGAGAGGAGACAGGCACCTAGAGGTGAAGCTGCCACCTGAGGGTGACGGTGGGGCCTCTGGCAGCATCACTGTGGGACTCTGCATCCCCCGCTGGCAGCCACCACACTGAGCGCTGCCTCCTTCCACTTAGAGGGAGCATAGGAGGTGTTTCCGTGAGACAGGAGGGTGAGAAGTACCGCCAGACTCGGAGAGCTACATACACTGGGTGGCGGGCTTGAAGGTTGTTTGAATTTCTGCTTTTCTGTATTGTATAGAAAGGCAAACATACTACATGTTTATAGTAAGAGTCATCTTTTTATGAATTTTCTATAAAAAAAAAGAAGCCAATGTTTTTAGGGGCAATCGATCTCATTGGAAGGGATAGAAATTTCCCAAGAAGTTTGGATTGTAGTCCAGCCTGGGAGATTTCAGACATCTTACTTCTCTTTTGAGACTTTGCTTTTCCTATTTGTGACCATGATTTTGTACACAACCATAAAATGAACATCTAAAAATGACAGTTAAAGAAGAGAGGCTATAAGGACAGGCTGTCTTCTCATGAGATCTCTATATTCTCAAGATGTTTGGGGTTTTTTTTGGTTGTTTATGTTTTGCTTTGTTTTTCATTCTGTTGTTTTTTTGGTCCCTTAATGCCTTTCCTGATTATCAGGGCATCACCATACAGCACCGGTTATTATACAGATAAAAAATGAGTGCTTGCATCCTGAAAATCAGTTCTGTATATAATGACATCATTATATTAGATCTCACTGAACGATTCACATAAAAATTACTGATCTTCCAATTTTACCAGCTGTTAAATATCATATAGAAATAAGATTATTGCTGTGTAAAGTGGTGCACATCTGTAATCCCAGCACTCAAGAGGCTGAGGCAGGAGATCACTGTGAGTTTGAAGCCAGCCTGGGCTATCTAGTAAATTCTAGACCAGCCTGGGCTACACAGAGAGATCCTGTCTTAAAAAAAATAAAATTAAAGATTATTTTTGGGTAAAATGTTGAAAGTGCAGATCCTACTGACACATATAAATCTATCAATTATTAATTCAGGTGATCAGATTAAACAATACATTCAGATACAACTGAATCAATGATAATATTGTAATTGTAACAGTAAGTTCATATCTGGCCAGCTTCTAATTTTTTACTTATCTTTGTGGTATAAGCTGCCAGAGAAGTATTTCAGATACTTTATTATGTGTCCTTGAAATATTTAAATTGTTCTCTCCTTTTCATCTTTGATTTCTTTTCTTCCTTTTTGGCCTTTCTTTTAAAATATTTAGATAGTATCATCAAAGAGGCCTTGAGGCTTTCCAGTGCCTCTCTCAACATCCGGACCGCTAAGAAGGATTTCACCCTGCACCTGGAGGACGGTTCCTACAACATCCGAAAAGACGACATTATAGCTCTTTATCCACAGTTAATGCATTTAGATCCAGAAATCTACCCAGACCCTTTGGTAAGTGATTGCCTGTCAAAAAGTTTATCTGGGTGATATCAGCTCAAATCTAAATAAGGGCACTTCCAGTTGTAGAAATGATTTGATGATTGAGGCCACAGAAATTGTCCCTTTACCTCAAAATTCACATACATTAGAAAATAGGGATACTAGCCTGGATTTTTAATTCTTAGTTTTAGCATTTGTCATCCCACCATCTCCACTATGTTATATTTGCAGTCATCAAATAAACCTACCTCCTTATTTTTTCTATACGAAGTACCTGCTATCAAATCCATGACACTGGGGTTTAGTACACTGACTTTCAGTTTCCAAGTGCAACTGTTGTCGGTGGTCCTTCTGACTGTGGAGCTCATCACCAGGCAGGAGAGAAGGCATCGTGGAGCTTTCTTGGCCCACCAATTCTCCTTACGCTCCTGTCCTCTATTCTCCTCCAGTGTAAGTTATCTGCTGTATCACTGATGGAGTGGATTAGAGCAGAAAATTATTCTATGGATGTTATATATTGTGAAATAGAAAATGCTCAAAGTGAAATAGGGTGAAGAGGGAAAAATAATGAGATTATAACAGAAAAGTAAGGAAACAAATTTTATGTATATGGGGGGTTGGTAGGGTGGGTAGGGCCATGGGAAAAAATGAGAATTAAGTTGTGCCTTTTACTGGTACAAATCCCCATTATGGATTTAAAAAAAAAAAAAGAAAGAAAATTATTCTATGGAGCTTCCAGGTCAAGAAAGAGATAAAAACCCTTCAAAGTAGCTTACAGACTTTTTAAAAATATTTTATTACAGACTTTTAAATATGACCGATATCTTGATGAAAACAGGAAAACAAAGACCACCTTCTACAGCAATGGAATCAAGTTAAAGTACTATTACATGCCTTTTGGATCGGGAGCTACAATATGTCCAGGAAGATTATTTGCTGTTCAAGAAATCAAGCAATTTTTGATTCTGATGCTTTCATATTTTGAACTGGAGCTTGTGGAGACCCAAATTAAATGTCCCCCTTTGGACCAGTCCCGGGCAGGCTTGGGCATTTTACCACCATTAAATGACATTGAGTTTAAATATAAACTCAAGCATGTCTCAACATGTGGATAGGAAGAGGCACTAGGTGATGTCGGAGGACTGCAGTGCACCATTGCCAGGCAGTCCCATCGAGCAATTATGTTTGGAGTTGAGGAAGGGGTTCAGCGTGTCCAGTTCTGCTCACTGATGTTTGCTTGTGCAGCTAATGTTTTTTTCCAAGTATCCAGACACTTTCTCAGATTGCGCTAGTGAAAGCACTAATTTCTAGGAGTACAAGAATTTGTTCTCACTTGCATAAGTCAATGGATATTCTTATACCCCAGGACTGATTGTTACTTTCAGAGAAAAATGCATTTTTTTTCAAAGTGAAGATATTCCAATTGGCAAATTTTTTTCCTAAGGAAATTTATTTTTATAAAAATCACTCATCAATTATGAAAAAGTTTCAAATTCACGTTTTAGTGAAAAAGTATTATTTTTGACTAAATCATTAAGTTCTTCAGGTATAAGCATATACTATCAAAGATATTTTAAAGCATTATATAATGCCTTCAATTAAAAAGGAAATATTTGTCTGTATCCAGTAACAGGGCTTTTTAGATGATAATCCTGGTGTTTGGAAGATACTAAAGGTTGTTTTGCTATTTTTTCCTTGAATTTTTAAATTTATTGTTGCTGGAAACTGGTACATCAGGCCTCAGCTGTTTTATTTGCACCTTGATTCTATATCAATAGAAGTCCCCACCCCCCGGGACTAAAAATACATTTTTCTGCCAATAGTAAATATACATCAGTTAAAATATTGTAGCACTTATGTGATACACTTTAAAATAAAAACTGGGTGAAATGGCCATTTAAAAGCTTTGGTCATGAAATATGCAGAATTTATTAAGCACAGCTTGATGTTATGTTTTATTTAAATAGCTGTTATCTCTAAACAACTGGCAGTTAAGGAAAAATAATTAAGGTTATATGATAGTGTGTAAAGGTTGAGTTCACCAATGCTTTCGTGAAGTATTTTAAGTGTTACAGTTATCTCACAGCTATGTTCTTTTACTGATATTTCCATATGTATTTATATGTGAATTATATTTATCCTTTTTCTTGTACGACATATGTTAAGAAAATATTGTAATGTTTGCTAACCTTGATATTATTCTTCTTAGAAATAAAAGTATGCATGTATGTTTAAATCTTGAAATATTCAGTGCAAAACATTTACTTACTGATAAACTTCAAACCTTTTACTCAATATTCAGTCAAAATACTTACATTTCCAAATATTTAAAAATATTCAAAGTAATCATTCACTCAAAAATCTTTCGTATTACATAAAATCACTTAAAAATTTTCTTTGTAGGGCTGGGAATAGAACTCAGAGCTTCGTGTATGGTGGGCAAATATTTTACCATTCAGTTTCATATCCGTGTATCATTTTAAAAGAATTTTTAATATTGTTACTTAGTACTACCATAAAATTATCTCTTAGGTAGGTTACTTTTCATGTCAAAAAAATTGAGTTCATTAAGATAAGAGGTCAAAACCAACAGAATTCTGTTTTAGAGCAGCTTGTTATAAACTGCATTTCTAATGCAGTATTCTAATAAACTTATTATCTCAATACATTTATATATCTTTCTGCATCTTTATTCTTATATAATACAGGTTGAAAATTGATAACCTGTTGAACAAAAGTGCCCTCTTCTCTGTTTTCGTGTAGTTTGAATGCTAAGAATGTTTTTTTACCTTACAAAATAGTTTTTAAAAAAAACTTAGAAATATTCCACGTGACAAGTACATGAAGTGCAGGTTCACACCTACATAATTAAAGTTTTCTTGGACACCACCTTGCCCAGCAGCCTGTGCAATTATTTATGGTGAGTTTGTTTTATCACTGCAAAGCTTGACTGCAACAGAGATTCTGGAGATGCAGAGTATCAAAGACTTAAAATATGATCCTTTCCAGAGAATTTTTGCCACCTCCTATTCGATAGCAATCTCTAAAGCTACTTTTATTTTAATTTTATTCACTTTTGAAATGTAGCAGTATATGAATTTTTGAAAAGCATGTGAAGGGGAGTCATTTTAAAAGCCACAAGTGTAATTTTATCTTAACTATACAGAAGACTATATCATCCCAATTAGGAAAGTTATCTTTATCTAAAAGATAAACCCCTATATTAAAAAAATTTTTTTAGTAATGTGATACAAAATCAAATAGTGGAACTTAATAATAAATTTATTCAGGATTACTTGGGCTAATTGTACATACAACATAGCATATGTTTCTCCTCGTGGTTTTTTTTTATTTTGAGACAGGGTCTCACTTTGTAGTTCAGGCTGGCCCTGAGCTCAGCCTCAAACTCACATCACAGCAATCCTCCTGCCTCTGCCTCCCGACTGCTGGGATTACAGGCATGAGCCACCACGCCTGGCACTGTGGTATGTGGTACTGGTTGCTGCTGGGCATGAGTCTCTACGCCCAGTATTGTATGTGGTTACCGGGGATCAAACCCGGGCCCTTGCACATGCAAGACAGGCGCCAGAACCACTGAGCTAAATCCTCGGCCCTCTCCTCATTATGTTTTATCTTTTTTTTTTTTTTTTTTTGAGATGGGGTTCACTTTGTAGTTCAGGCTGGCCCTGAGCTCAGCCTCGAACTCATGGCAATCTTCCTGCCTCTGACTCCTGAGTGCTGGGATTACAGGTGTGAGCCACCACACTTGGCACTGTGGTATGTGGTACTGAATGTTGGTGAACATGAGTCACCATGCCCAATATTGTTGTATGTGGTTGCTGGAGATTGGACCCGGGCCCTAGTACTTGCAAGACAAGCACTGGAAACACTGAGCTAAATCCTTGGCCCTGTGTTTCGTCTTTTTGAGGCTTATGTTACTATTATCTATATATTAAAGAGGAAGAAAATGGAACTAAGAGAAAAGTTAAGTCACTGGTGCTAACTCACAATGCTGCAGCTAGTGGAAGAATATTAGAATTCAAGTGTTGTTCCTCTTAGGATCAAGGTCAGAGGCAATGGGATTAAGGTTAAGGACTTAGTCTCATTAGCAGGTAATGGATACAGCTTCTCCCTCATGCCTGCTTCATGGCATCTTCATGGCATGCTGATTGGCACCAATTCAGAGGATCAGGCCTATAACATGAGGTCAAGACAGCAGCACTGATGCTTCCTGAACCCTCACAAACTCTTGAATTCATCAAGTATAAACTCTCATTTTAGTCAGAAATTGAGATTTGGTGACAAAAAAGTACCCTACAATTTTCTGTGTAAACAACTTGTTTTTCACCTAATATTCAGGGAATGACTCCCACATACTCTCTCACACATACAGTTTTGCACACATACATGGCAGTTTTGCAAGATCAATGTTGAGAAAAAGTTAGAAACATACTGGAGGGCCACTCTCATCTAGATTCAGCAGCTGCTCATGTATTTGTGGCCATATTTGATTTCACTCAGGAAGGTGGTTTGAAAAGTGATCTTAGTTAGGTTTTATACTTATAATTTATTTTCCTTTTGGGTTGCTAGTGCAAAGTTTTTAATCTGTGGCTTCATTGATCCTTTGGAGAAGAGCAAAGGGTAAGTGTTCCAAGAGGAAGGTGATGGGTGTTTGATTATCTTCTCGATAATAGCAACAACTGGATATAAACTATTTCTTTACTCCTCTGGCCAATAAATGAAATTCATTTAAACTTTGCTGGAAGAAGAATCTCTTGTTTTAAAATATGAAAATATATACATGTGTAGGAAAAGGTGTACTGGAAGATATGTTCATTTACTTTTTCTTCTAATGCACTAGTGAGAAAATGGTTAGGATTAAGGTCAGGGACCTCAGTAAGTGTAGCCCTCAGTAAGTGGTACTTGGTGTTCCAGGTAATGGGTATGAATGACAGGGCCATCTGGATGTTCCTGAGGAGGAAGGGCAGTTAGCTGTTCCAAGAATTCTTTGGCCTACCAAAGAATGACCATAAATGCAGGGTCAGAAGAAACTTGGTTTTACAGAAACTTGGCTGTGCTTTAAATTGATCCTGTTTTGAAAATAATTACTTAGAATGCTCTCAGGAGAGCAACATTGTTCAATTCTGTAGGCCCTCGAAGTTCCTAATGGGCATCTCACACATATTTGGATCTTAAACAGTTGAAGGCAGTGACAAAAGAAATGACTTATGCGGAGGCGTTCTGTACTCTGTTTTTCTTCATGGTCCAAGCTCAAACAAGTTGCATATGCTGTTTGGCTGCTGTACCAGAAGACTTTTTTTTTTTTTTTTTTTTTTTTGCCTCTCTTTATTGATCACCTTCTCTAATACAATATTGGGAAAGAGTTATACACAGAACCAAGAACACATCTGGCCTGTGTTCAGGCTCACACTGCGTGATAAAGCAGTTTTACTACTTGCTGAAAAAAAGTGAAGATGAGGAACTGGTGACAGAAGTAGGCCAGAGCAGTGCATTCAAAAGAAAGGAAGTGGGGCAGAGGCCAGGTGGGAATAAGAGAGAACCCTCTCTGTCATTAATTTCTGAATATCCTACCCATTCTTTACTTTGTTATTAAGTGAAGTTTCAGAACTCTTTAGCTTTCTGAGGGTCTAGACCTATTTTTCCATATTTATAATAAGGCCTTTGCTGCCTGACATAGCCAAGAACCCATTCATTGTACGGTTTTCTAGGACTAGAAGATGGATCTGTAAAGTTGGCCACCTTCTAGATTTCTCATTTTTTGTAGAAGTACATTAAGTCATTTGTCTTAGAGTAAAGCTTATTGTCAAAGAAATAACATCAAGATTCATAAGTCCATCCAATTCAATTATGTTTCGACAGTGCCCATTATATAAGAAGTATGTTCCAAAGATTCAATTGAGTTTAGTAATTTGTGCAAACACATTTTGTGAGAACATATTTTACTGAAAAAAAATGTTACAAATAGAGCAAAAAACAAAAGCCAGTTTAGTCCACGTTATTTTATAAGTCATATTCTTTTCACTAGTTATGCAATGTAAAAAGAGTAAAAATTCTGTTGAGATATTTATATTTATATTGAGACATAGTTCTATTTTACTCTGAAATGTCTTAATGGAGGGTGGGAGATAGAACATGAAGAGTCTGGAGGTACAGTCTAGCACTTTAAAGGAGACTCTTTAATAGGAGAAGGTTTTGAACTATACAGCCTGCAAGTTATACACAGCACCAGCTCATCTTTTTTTTTTTTTTTGAGACAGGGTCTCGTTTTGTGGTTCAGGCTGGCCCTGAGCTCAGCCTCAAACTCACATCCCAGCAATCCTCCTGCCTCTGCCTCCTGAGTGCTGGAATTACAGGTGTGAGCCACCACGCCCGGCATTGTGGTATGTGGTACTGGTTGCTGCTGGGGTGAGTCTCCATGCCCAGTATTGTATGCGGTTACCGAGGATCGAACCCGGGCCCTTGCACTTGCAAGACAGGCGCCGGAACAACTGAGCTATATCTCTGCCCCCCCAGCTCATCTCTTTTAATCTTCTTGAATGTATTCTTTATAATGATTAAAGAAATAATTCCACCCAGTCCATGTGCTCATTCACTCCTAACAGTCCATTACACAGGGAGCTCTCTGATACTTTGGAACAACTTCTCAAGTAGGTGATTTGACTGTTTTGGTTCCCAGATCTCAGTCTGCCTCTGCACACTGCCTTCAGCTAACATGAACCTATGTCCAACTAAGAGATGGGTCAGCTGGACAATTGTCGAGACTATAGCTAATGCATGAGGGGCTACAGAAAACTCTGAGATAAAAAAAAAAGGGGTGGGGGGAGAAAATCATATCTATCAAAATTCCTTTGGGGAATATTTGAGTGCCTCTCTGGTATGGGCATAGGAGAGCCCCAATGGGCATTTGCCTGTAATAGCTGAGGTTTGCTTTCTGGGAAAAGAGTTGTGTCACCATAAGGTAACACCTGGCTGATGTGCTCATGAGAGGCTAAGATGCAGACCAACAGGCTTTTCCTTCCTCTAATGCTTAGTGCTTTGTCCTTTTCTAAATACTTATATGGAGAACTTGACTTAGTCTGATCCTGGTTCTTCTTGTGCTGTGGTCAACTTACTCTTTTATTACACCAGTCCCACAATAAAAAAGATATTAAACGAATTCTTAATGAATTAAGTATGAACAAATGTACCTTAACATAGCAAAAATCATGTGACAAGCACACAGCTAACATATTTAACAATGATAAGCAGAGAGCTTTTCCTCTCAAACGAGGACAAAATAAGATGCTCACTTTTACTACTTGTATTCAACATAGCAATAGCCATAGCAGTTATGTTTGAAAGATAAAGTAGAAAGTATCCCAACCAGAAAGGGAGAACTTAAATGTCCTCTGTAGATGACAGCCAGGTCTGATGACCCAGGCTTATAATTCCAGCATTCGGGAGGCTCTGGCAGGACTGTTTTGAGTTCAGGGCCACCTGGGGATACCTAGTGATGAGATCAAGGCCAGCTGCAACTACATAGTAAGACCTTGTCTTAAAACAAAAATCTACGACAAACCCCTTAAAAATTACACTATAAAACTATTATAAATAATGAATGAATTTAGTAAAGACCTAGGATACAAAAATCAAAGCACAATAATGTTTCTACATAATACTGACCTATCTGAAAAAGAAATTAATAATATGCTACAACTTATAGTAGCATAAACAGAATTAAATGCTCACAAAGAAATTTACCCAATGTAATGAAAGATACTTCCTGGAAACTATCAAACATTGATGAAAATAATACAGGAAAATATAAAGAAATGAAAGATATCTCATGTATATAGATTGGAAGAATTGATATTGCAAAAATGACAGTATTATCTGACACAATCTACAGAGTCCATGCAGTCCCTATCAAAATTCCAATATTTTACAGAAATAGAAGAAAATCCTAAATTTTATATGGAACCACATGAAACCCTGAATATTCAAAGCAATCTTGGGAAAGAAGAACAAAACTAAGTATCAAATATTCTGATATCAAAGTATAGCATAAAACTACTGTAGTCAAATTTTTATGTTACTGGCATAAGAGCAGACTCACAGGTCAGTGGGATAAAGAGCCCAGAATAAATTCATGTACATATGATCAATTAATCTTAAACAAGGGCAACAAAAGAACAAAAACACTTATGATCTGTACCATATGCAAAAATCAAGTCAAAATATATGAAAGACTCAAACGTAAACCTGAAACTAAAAATCCTAGACTAATACATATGAAGAAAGGCCTTTGATATTGATTTTTTGGATATGAAACTAAAAGCATAGACAATAAAAGAAAAAACAATCAGGTATGACAATTTAAAATGAAAAAGATTTTGCAAAGTAAATAATAAAGTGAGAAGACATCCCCATTCATATATATATGAAATAAACACAGTACATATCCCCAAGAGATATCTGCACTCCTACATTCTTTGCAGCATTATTCACAATAGCTAAGAAATTAAAACAGTTAAATCTCCATTAATGGATGAATAGATTTAAGAAATGAAATAGATGCATACAATGGAAAGCAATTCAGCCACGAAAAGGAAATTTTGCCATTTGTGACCACATGAATGAACTGAAGGACGTTATGGCAAGGGAAGTAGGACAGATGCAGAAAGATAAATAGTGCACATTCTCAGACAGGGAGTCTGTAAGTCAAACTCGTAGAAGCAGAGAGTAGAAAAGTGGTTACCAGAAGCTAGGAAAAGGGGAAAATTAGGACACATTGGCCAAAGGTTACAAACTTGTATAAACAAGTTCTAGGAGCAAGGGTACAACATGAGTGATGTTGGATATTTTAATGAAAAAAAGAAAACATAATTATCTATGTGTATCTAGAGTCTTGCCCTTTCCCACTTTCCCTGAGTAACTAGGTGATTGCAGGACTAGAAGCATCAAAAAATAATTCTCAACCTCACCTGATACCTTGGATTTACATGTAGGCACTAGGACCCTTCTAACACCTATAACATGAATGCAACCAGAACAGTCCTCTTGGACTGTTGGATTTACCTAGTGTTGTTTTAATCTGACACTGGGGAACAAAAGAAGACAAAAGTAGGAATGGTGTTATATTTTGCTTCACCCTCCTCATCTCATGGTGCCCTGCTTTCATTCAGCGAGAATTAAAAGATACTGAGTTCTTAGGCTGCTTGGTTGTAATGGTGACATGGGTGATTTATAGAGATGAAAGCCACCCCCTCACCACCTGCAAGACACTCAGATCCTATCTATTTTATATGCCCAGAAGGCTCTAGGTCCAGCTCCATACATTTCTAAGTGTTCTTTTAAAATTCTATGACACTTTTGGGGGATGAGGTAGATGTTCAACATGTAACTTCAGGGGACAGGTGAGTGATACTCTTCTGGAGAAGTGAGACCTCTAGAGGAGTGAAAATGTCTCCCTATAATCAATCACACAGTCAGGCCTAAAGGCAACTGTTCTTCAGAGGGTAACATCCTTGAGACAGCATAGTTGTCTCTCCTTCCTGCTTACTTACAATATATGAAAGGTTGTTTTGTTTTAAAGCTGTTGGTTTTATGAATCAAAAGTATTTAGCACTTATCAACCTTTGCTTGGTATATGAATCCTGAAAAACAACTCTGACCCACTAGAACTGCACACTAGAACTGTCCCTGGCCAGCTTCCAGTGCTGTCTCATGGTTTTTGAAATGTTGGCAGGAGATCTAGAGTCTTGTAGCTTTGTAGCTTGCAAAGTGTTCACCTTTGTTACTCTGGTGAAATGGTGTAAGCATTGCTGTATGTTTGGAAAATCAGGTAGCCTTCGAATCTGAAGTCACTTTAGGACAATAGAAAAGCTGACTGGTTTTGTACTTATTATCTGGGGAAGGAGCTCACCGTGAAGGCCCTGGGATCAATCTCTAGTACCACAAAAATAAAACAATACAACCAAAATTCAGATTCAGTTCATCTCGGCCTCAATTTTGCTGATGAATACTTTCAAGAAGTCAGACGCTTAAACTGATCTATGAATTACACAAACTGGATGAACAAGATCATGTTATAGTCCTTTAATATTTCAAAGTAATAAATGTTGAAAAAATTATGAAATTGGTTTGAAAATTTTTTAGGAATCTAGGAAATAATTTCTGATCAAAATATATTAATTTGTGTTGAGAAGATTTCAAATGAATGTCACACACACACACAACCACACATGTATATGTATAAAAGCACACACAGTGAAAAAGAAAAAAGAGCAAAAGTGAAATACATTGAAAGCCCCAGATAAGGAAGGTAGGCTGGGTCATTATCTACATTATCTATAGGTAATAGTTTCATACTTCCAAGCTCATGGGGCATAACTTCATTAAACCAATGTGTACACCTAATTTTAGTAAGGTATACATGATAGTTTATTCTATGACAAAAAAATAGACAAAAGAAAGCAGTGAATAAATTTAGAATATCAGAAAGTCCACAGTAAGTTTCAAAAATTGGATCACCACGTAATTGTAACAGAAATATTGCTCTTTTAACGTGATCAAGGGACTTGCTTAAAACAGCCAACACAGACCCCTAACTAGCTAAGTGCCCTCATTAACTACAAGACTTAAGAAATGCAATATCTAATTGTGATATTTTCTATTGCTTTAAAACAAATAAAAGTAAATTGAAAACCTATATAATGACTTTGGGTTGTACTGATAACTAAATACAAGTTACTCAAGTTACTAAAGAATTAACAATAGATTAACATAATTAACACAATTAATTATTAACACAATTAATATAATAATTATTAACATAATTATTAACATAATTAATATAATAATAATTAACATAATCTATTAACAATAGATTATGGTGTCTGGGGTGTAGGAACCCAAACTTATTTGGCTGGGTGTCTAGAGCTCAGGGTCTTTCCTGA